>CAXITT010001212.1:63900-87956 GCA_964033795.1 Lymnaea stagnalis | reverse complement strand
TAGGAAGCCTATGTTGTCACAAGCTACTTTATGTTCAGTGACACTTTCTCAAATGTCTACAGTACGTCTGATTCCACCGTGTTTTAATGTGCTTAATCAAACACAGCAACAATACAATATCTCTGACACCAGCTTGTTTCAATCAACAAAACAATTAACAAAATTAATCATTAAATTAACATAACGTAACGAATATTAATTTATAATTGAATTATAATTTCTAATGTGAAATTATATATAAAAAGAAAATCGTAAACATTTATTTATGAAATGTGATATGAAACATTATTAAAATATATGCCATGTTGTTGTTGTTGTTCGTCCGTCAAAATCAACTAGGACCATCTAGTTGAGACTGCATCAGGGTGGTGATGATTATAAGTAGTTTCGCTTTAGTGAAGACCTCTTTTGTAGGCACTTTGTGTTGCCATCTGATGCCGTGGAGTTTCCCGAGGCAGGTTGTGTGAAAGTGGTTTAGTTTCTGGGCCTGAATGTGGTAGACTGTCTATGTTTAACATCATTATAGCAATGTTGAAAGGACTGATAGACATTAAAATTCGTTTCTCGTCTGATACCTCTCCTCTCCCAAACATTGCTGTTACATGTAACATCCAAGTACTTTACGGAGGAAACTGGCTCAAGTTTATGGCCGTGCAGTTCGTTTTAGTTTGTGTAGAGGAGTACAACTTTTAGAGACTGATAGTGTCTTGCACTTGGAAGGGTTGAATTCCATGTCCCAGCTCATCTCCCACTCAGCCGACAGATTAAGATCCTCTTGTATCTGGTCCTGGTCTTAAATTGCAATTACTCACAAGACAACACTACACACTATTGATACGTCATATCCCTTTTCACGCAATACGTCACAACATATCAAACATTTAATAATAATATCTTACAATCTAGTAAAGTTACTTGAAAAAACATGAACTCAAGTAACGCACATTTAAAATAAACCTCATATTTGCTACACCCCCTCCCCCATGATACGTCATTGCAAACTTTTTATTTTAGCGCAGATGAACTTTTTTAATATTCTCATGCCCAAACCACTTTTAAACCGAATATTTTTTTACAATATATGTAATTTGAGATGATTTCAGTATGAATGGATTCTCTTTGATACACGTTAGAAAGCCTTGAGGAGTGAGTTTATCGTAGCGTAATTGAATAATTTAATGACATTCTTTTGGAACCGTTATAAATGGGTGGCGTCATCGATTATTGCCTCTTTTCTGTGTAATCGTGAGTGCATCCGTACTCTAGAATTCGATCCTTATTTGTGGGGATGCAACGCTGTCAGTGCGTCGACCAATCTTCCTGTCAAAGTCAATCAATAGATGATATCTATTTTAGCAAACTTTCAGTCTTTTAAGTTTGAAATATTTCAACTCTTTATATGTCAACCTAGAAACAGTAACTGAGGCGTAGCTAAAAGGAGAAGTAGGGGACAGATTGGGGAGGGGGGGTGTCAGCCCAGCGTCACATTTTCTCCAAAATGGGCGTCAGATTTTATGGTAAAATGTTTGTTTCGTTAATTGGAGCGGAGCATAAGATTTGGCAAGACACAAACTACGCTATAAGATATTGTATCTATCAGTATCAAGTAATGAAGTCAGGCGAGCGCTAGATGGAATTTCATTTTTTTTTTCGGGGACACTGTTGTGTCTTGAATATAAGGGTGTGATGTTTGCAGTCTTCTCAAGGAAATATTATATTATATCACAAGCAAGAGCTGCATCTAAAAGTGTATGTGAAGACAATGTTTCTATTTGACTATTTGATCAGGAGAAGGAATTTTTCACTCGTTAGATGAAGGCATTATGGTACTTGATGCCAAACAAAACACTTAATTCACTCCTGTTGTGACGTGCCCGTGGGTAATCATTTAGTGCAAGCATATATTCAACAACATACTGACACATTTATTAGTATGGGGAGATAAGAAGAAAAGCAGGTTGCTTAAGAGTTTTCGGGCTCATTCAAAATGAAGGGATGCACTTCTGCGTTACTGGAAGCAGGGGTTTCGTTCAGGAAATTTTGAGTTTTGACGTTTAGATTCTCTGGTGATAAGGGCTAAATTTAGCTTTAATTAGGAACATCACTTATTTGCCCCAGCCCAACACGAACAAATAGATTCAGTGTGGCGAACTTAAGGATATTGTTTTTGACTTCGCTTATTCTAGCCCTAAAGTCTTTACAGTCCACATAAAAGTTATAAAAGAGCAAAACGCAAGATGACATTTGAGCGCATACCTGAATAAAGATGTGGGCAACAGTTGAAATAATATAAGAGAGCAACTGAAAAGAAGCAAGTTAAGAAAATAAATAGGTGCGCTTGAACACATAGCCAACACTTCGGCCCTACAAATCCTGTACACTTGTATGGAACACATAGCCAACTCTTGGGCCCTACAAATCCTATTCACTTGTACTGAACACATAGCAAACACTTGAACCATACAAATCCTATACACTTGTAATGTTTTTTTTTAAAAACGTAATCAGCTTAATCAATGGAATAATAATGGAAGAAATAAGTTTGGGAAATCATGAGTTGCTTTCAAAAAAATATTATAAATTACGTGTAATCTATATACATAAAAAGGAATGTCTGTATGGCTCGTATGCGCTACTATACCATTCATGCAATTGCAACCATAAACGCCATCAAACAATTGTTCATTTGGCAGTGCACCTTGAAGCACCTGTACTTCACAACAGAAAGTACAAGTGTAAGAGCAGTGTCACCTCCGTCAACAACGTTAACTGCATTTTTCTCATTGTGCACGAATTATATTTTTGCAAAGACGCTACTTAATCCTGAAGTGTCAACTAATTACACATGGAATGCATAAGCGAAAAATTTCGCAATCAGGTTAAAGAATTTGAAGAACAGCTCAATTTGTATTCGTCCGTATGTACACTGTTAATCAACGTACGTCGACCAACATCCTTCCAATAACTGAGAACAGTAAACGGGTCAAGGGTGTGCCATTTATCGTGAAGCTTGCCAAGAATTAAACTTTTAGAAAACGATGCTCATTGGGATTCGTTGCTGTCTGATGCATCGAATATGGCTCAACAACAGCAAATACGCACTTTGTTTGCAATCATATTGACATCGTCCTTCACATCCAATCCAAAAGATCTTTGGGAGAAATACAAAGACGACATGAGTGAGGATACCATACATCGTGTGCGTGCAACGAATCAAAATCTGGACATTAAATGAACACCACACTTGTATATTGAGGCATTGGTTTCGATTGAGGACATATGTTTGGCAATCTCTAACAAAGCACTGGTAGAGTTGGGAATGACTTCTCCGAATCAATCTAAGAACAAGCTTTTTAATCGTGATTTGTAACGATAAAATACTTGGAAATCGAACAATTAGTAACATTTGTTCAGATGAATTTTCCGAAAGTGATTCAAGAACATAAATCAAAGTGTATGACAAAATTATGGATGCAATTACCATTTAAAGCGGTGAACTACATTTCATAGATGCGCCAGGAAGCTCAGGAAAAACGTTCCTAATTTCATTTATTTTGACAACAATACGATCACACAAAAAAAAAGTTGCACTCGCTATCGCATCATCTTGAATTGCAGCAACTCTTTTGGATGCTGGGCTCAACACCTGCTGATAAATTAAATGCATGTCTTAAATCATCAGTTTTATGGTGACATGTACAGAATTGACTTTGAAGACCGATATGCGTGTACAACTACATAACGATGCATCAGCTGAACGTTTCGTAAGACAATTATTGAAAATTGGGAATGTGAAAATGGCAAGTAATGAATCCACTCAATGTTTCACACTGCCAACAAGCTTCTTTAAAATTACAGCAACCACCGAAGAATTCACACATAAAGTTGTTTCCAAATATCGTACAATATTACAATAATCATCAGTGGCTCAGTGCACGTGCTATATTAGCAACCAAAACAACGATGTCAAAGCCATCAACTTAAGAATTCAAAATGAGATCCCACGTGAAACGACAACGTATAAGTCCATCGATACTGTATTGTATTAACACGAAGCTTTCAATTATTCCTTCAATTGACTTGCCATGCATTACATTGCACGTTTTAACACTAAAAATTGGCGTGCCTATTATTCTTTAATGAAACAAACACTACCTTAAAACGGTAACAAGTTGCAGTGATTAAAAATACCCATGAAGCTACTATTGTAAATGGACAATGTAAAGGAGTTGATGCGCTGGTGTCACGCATTCCAATGATTCCAATAGATATGCCATTTGAATTCAAACGACTGCACTTTACGGTGCAACACGCGTTTGCAATGAATATCTACATAGCACAGGGACAATCGCTACAAGTTTGCAGACTAAATTTGGAAAACCCATTCTTCTCCCATTGACAGATCTTTGTGGCCTACTCTTGGGTCGGAAAACCTTCTGATTAATTCGTGTATGTATCAGATGGAAAAACAAGAAGAAATGTCTTTCTTTAAAAGCTCTTTAAACCATGAATTATTATGTAAACACCTTCTTTCTTAGAGTGGCATTGCTTCGCATGCCGGGTACTCGCTAGTTTAATTAAAGACATTTTAATGTAAAAAATAACTATAACTTAACATTGTTACAGACCTTAAATAAATTAATCTTCTTACCGTCCATAAAGTAGTTGATTTTTTTTTTTGACATTCTAATACTGAGGACGTATTTTAACAAGAAGAAATATCACAGAAGTCAGAGAGAAAATGCGACGGTGTAGACACAGTGAACTACCCCACCCGATGACACCACGAGTGTCCACGCCGGATGACACCATGAGTTACCACAATGGATGTCACCATGAGTTGCCACACCCGTTGACACCTCTAGTTTACTGAACCAGATGACACCATGAGTTACCACACCTGAGGACACCATGAGTTACCACACCGGGTGCCACCACGAGTTTACTACACTGATTGACACCACGATTCACCACACCGGATGACACCATGATTTACCATACCGGATGAATCCATGTGTTACCACACCGGGCGACACCTCAAGTTTACTACACCGGATATCATCACCATGAGTTTCCACACCGGATGACACAGACTCTAGTTCCGCCACTGGTGCTAAATTCCAATTATTTTTTCTTATGCGCTGAGATAATTAATTAGTTTTGAGCAGTAACACATAGTATAACCAAATTAATCTTTTAATTGATGATAATTTACTTGTTTATTATGTGTACTCATCTGGATATTCTAGTGAGTTTGCAACGATATTTTAAAATTAGACTGCTCTTAAAATTTCCTATAATGTAACAATTAAATAAACCTGAGGAAATTGCACTCATTGTTAACAAATGAAAATCTTAGCAGTAATGAGTGTTTGCTAAATATTAAAAAATCTTTTTCCTTCTTAACAAAACATTTTTAATCTGGCAACATTTGCAATTAGCAGTATACAATTGTTATACTTAATGTCTTTAAAATCACGTTGATAAAACTAAGTGAATTTTTTAAACCAAATTATTTCAATATGTAATCACTGTTCTCAATTCCCAGACAGATGACAGAAGAGGGCAACAAACAAATACAATAAATAAAGGGTAATTAATATTAATATTTGAGATAAAGTTTTAAAAAATAATTAACCTAGAAGATTAAAAAATAGTTTAACATAATATATCATGGGAAACAATCGCATTTGATTTCTTTTTCTTTTATATAACTTAGGATATATTTCAACATTTTGATACAATTTTGTAATAAATGGATATCTTTTAAATATTATATAAAAAAGTAGCATAACCTGTACTAAAATTTTCTATTGATATTTAATTATTTCTTGTATATTATATATGTGAAACCAATTACTTTATTTTTTTAAGTTAAGTTTAAATAATGTAAATTATGCTTAACCAGTGTTTTGTTTGGCATGATGGTAAAGTGAATGATAATGCCTACTTTCAAGATGTTATTCACTTGAATTCGATCCCTACGTTAAGGGATATAACGTAATTGAGTAGTGTAGGATGTATATCATAGTCCATCCAGTTAAAATACCCAACATTTGGATTTTTCAGCTATAAAAATGAAATTATTCTATTGGTAATTCAATAATTGTGATGCAAATTCATTTATGTTGTAATTTTTTAAAGACTTTTTATGTGTCTGTTAAATGGCATTACACTTTAAGGTACTTTTATATATTTTTTATTTGTTATACTACATTCGCTTTTGTTCGTGGTTTGGCTGGCACAATCTTTGGACGGCTATTTGACCCACTACCAATTAAAATTCCTATCTAAAACTTGGCACTGATACGTAAGGCCCATGACACAATTTTATTAAATTTTGTTGCCCAACCTTAAAACCCTCCCTTCTCGAAAAATAGTTATTTTCTTTATTTAACGGAAACATTTTTAAAAAATCCCGATATCTGCTAAATGAGATACTTTATATAAAAATATCACAATGGTCTTTTCCATTTTCTTCTTGATTCTTATTTAATTTCCCTTCATGGTCGGTGTAGACGGAGTGTACATCTGTGCACTTTCCGATAGTAGCCTGTTCAATATCGCCCACTTTCATGCAAGGTTCAAGGTAAATAGAGATACTACTAATTTGCAAACTACTCTTCACTGACAAAGATGACTTCACAAAGCAAATTAACGAAGTACATTGAAACCAAATAAATATATTGAGACCCAGAAATTCTTAGACACTAATATTTTACCAGACTCCCTTCCTAACTAGCATCGCGTTCAAAGGCGTAGCGAGGCGTTGGCAGGTGGGGACAGATGTCAATGGGCGCCAGCTAGTTAGGGGCGCCAAAATTTGCTTTGATATTATTTCATTGATGAAAATATTGGGTTTGAGAGTGGAAAAAGAGAAGAAGGGGTGCTTTAAAATGGATCTTGTTCCCAGGCGCTAATATTGTCACCGGACTCCAAACACGCTCACAGCGCCTCTGATCGCGTCTCCACATTTGAGCATGATTGACATTCGGCATAATGTCTTGTTTATGATGTAGGAGGTTATCTACTTGAGAAAGTCACTGGGATAGTATTTGATGTTTTGAATTTCATAGTTGAATAGGACAACGGGTTTCGAAAAGGCCTGGATTGTTATATTTATGTATAGCTGAATGAGACTTTTTAGAATCTCTTCCAATACTCTGGCTAATCTGGATAGTATTTGATGTTTTGAATTTCATAGTTGAATAGGACAACGGGTTTCGAAAAGGCCTGGATTGTTATATTTATGTATAGCTGAATGAGACTTTTTAGAATCTCTTCCAATACTCTGGCTAATCCTTCATATGTTTCTTACAATCTGTGTGTCTGCGGATTCATGTGAGCGGAGCTTGTCAAAATAAAGACTTATCAAGAACTAATTACGACACACCATGGGACAGTCAAAGCTTTCTGATCTGGCAGGCCTATCAATTAAAATTAATGAGGGTCAATGCTATTGATTTTGATAAAGTTATTGAGATGTTTGCAGTTTTGAAGAACAGGAAAGAAAACTTTAAGTTAAGTTAATGCACTATTAATGTAACAATAACAAAGAGTTGATACATATCTTGAAAACATTTACCTCTTGACCTTTAATTACTTAGTTGTTTTTTTTTCTTCTTTGAATTGTTATACTGGTAATTATTTTAACAAAAAAAATCCATCATAGAAGTCGGAAAGGGGGCGGGAAAGGTATACCATGAGTCGACCACATGGGTGTCAGCAACCCTAGCAACGTCGTTGCTATTAAGCAATTAATAAAAAAGAGGGGAGCTCGGGCTGTTGTCCTTTTTGGTGAATGACGAAAGAGATGGGACCTGAAGGGCAAAGAGATTGATGGGAGAACATAAATGAGAGGGTCAGGGAAGATTTATTTCACTGTTTCTTAAAAACAATAAAGCATAAAATTCAAGAATTCTCCAGTTGATATATACATTAAAAATACTAGTTTTGTAAAGAATTTCTGAAAATATCAATTGCATCATACTGACTATTATTTGTATGGTTTCCCCAGAGGTCAAGTGTACTACAGTTTCATTAAAGACATAATAGTCCACTTGTAAACATCAGGTAATCACGCACCAAACACAGGTCAAGCATATTTAATGTTCTATTAACTGTTCTTAAAGATGCAAAATTAAAGTTTTTATTTAAATAAAATGTACATAAACAAGTAAATGTAAATAACAATTTTGTGAACTTATTGCAAAATAATTGTTTAAAAAGTATAAAATAAATTTGCCGTGCACAAGGGAAAATCAAAATTGCTACAAAAAATCCTTAATGATATCAACTAAAACATGTGGTGAAATAAAGCGATATTTCCCTTATAAAATAGTTATTAGCCTAAAAAATAAAAAAAAACAAATAAAAATAAGTGAAAATAAAAGAACAACTTCTGTGAATCATTGAATTAAGAACACGGATAATAAAACAAAAATATTTTTTGGCTAGGATCCTTACGCAGCTGACAGGACGGATAAAAATAGGACAAAATAATAAGACGAGTAAATCACTTAAGTAATCTCCATTGCAAATTCCAAAAGTTGGATTTTGCAAAACCAAGATTACAGAAGTGGAAAAAAAAGAAATATTAAAATTTAAAAATAATATTATTTAGATTGCCCTGTTATGTTATGAATCTTCTACCTAAATCACAATAAATTCCTGGCCTTTTAACTTGTAGACACAGTGCATGACTACCTGCCTCCTTTATATATTAATTGCCAATCTAAACTCAATGGCTCAAATGGTTAGGTAGTCTATAGTGTCGGGAGCTTCCTTATGTTCAATGACTCAAATGGTTAGGTAGTCTATAGAGTCGGGAGCTCCCTTATGTTCAGAGATATTTCCTCAAATTTCTACAGTACCTCTGACACCTCCTTGTTTTTAATGTGCCAAATGAGACACAACAACAATACCATACATCTACCATCATCTTTTTTTAATGAACTACAGGAAGCACAACAACAATGCAATAAACAAAATAAATCCTAAATTTAACTTAAAGTAAATGCAACGAATTTATTTATTTAATGTACTTTCTAATGTAATACTTTTTTCTTTTTTAAATAAATAGTTTATGAATTTCTTATGACACATGAAATAAAACACACTAAAAGATATGCTATAAAATATAGATGTCTGTGCCCTAAAATATGACTATTCAATGAACATATGCTGAACTCATATAAGACACAATACAGGCATCCTAACTTATGCTTCAAGCAAGACACTACACATCTTTATAGCGGAATCTTGAACACGTCGCTTTTTCTTCTACGTAGGGGCATTTTCTATCGACAATAATTTTTATCTGGATCTTTCTTTTGTCTCGCCTTCGTTCTGAGTTGGCATCCGTTCACTGTCAACACGACCAACCTCTTGCAATGATTTATCTCAACTAGCCTAAAATAAATGATCAATATTGATGAAACATATCAAGTAATCAGCTACACTATTTGATTATGCAGAGCTCAACCTAACTACTAAACGTGCTCTTCCAAATATAACTTAGCATAACACCGTGTATAACACTGTGGAGAAAAAAACTGGTACAAGCTGAGTCTGTGTCCAAGACTTAACACACAGGGAAGAATTCTTGTGAGGACTACAGTTGATGGTCAGTAAAGTAACTTCATTTGGTGACGCTCGTTCTTCTTCTAACTTATATCAATGACGCCTCCCATTTGTGATGGTTCCCATACAGTGTAATTAAATTCTTCATTCACGCTATGATAAACTCACTCCTCAAGGCGCTCTAACGTGTTTCAGAGACAATGCATGCCTACTTACATTCATAGACTTCCATCCATGTGATAGATAATAGCCTAGGAGAATCGACAGTCACTAACTTCCTCATTTACCACGATAGGTAGAACTTTTGAGAGTAATTTTTTTTCAAACACTTTTCCTCTTTTCAATTTTTCAAATACAAGTCTGAATAATAAATTATATTCTTATGAAGAGCCTTACCTGTATGAAAGTTTGAATTTTAAGTCTTGTTTATTATCTTATATTTTAAAATTATAATTCTCTGTTTAAAGTGTCCTTGGTGCAAATCTTTTACAAGTTCATTCAGCTGGGGTTTCCTTACAAGCTCATTATGACTCTATAGTTAGATGACATATATTGGTGGATGACTCTAGTTAAATGACATATATAAGTGAATGACTCTGTAGCTAATGACATATATTGTGGGATGGCTCTGTAGCTAAATGACATAAATTGATGGTTGGCTCTGTAGTTAAATGACATATGTTGGTGGATGACTCTATAGTTAAATGATTATAAGTGAATGACTCTGTAGCTAATGACATATATTGTGGGATGGCTCTGTAGCTAAATGACATAAATTGATGGTTGGCTCTGTAGTTAAATGACATATGTTGGTGGATGACTCTATAGTTAAATGATATATATTGTTGGAGGACTTTGTAGTTAAATGACATATATTGGTGGATACCTTTGAATTTCAATGACATATATTGGTGGATGACTTTGTAGTAAAATGACATATATAAGGGAATGACTATGTAGTTAAATGACATATATTGTGCGATGGCTTGTATCTAAATGACATATATTTGTGGATGGCTCTGTAGCTAAATGAAATATATTGGTGGATGGCTCTGTTGTTAAATGACATATTTTGGTGGATGACTATGTGTGTGTTGTTCGTCCGTCGAAGTCGACAAGGACCATCGAATCATCCGGTTAGGGGCGGGCAGGGGGGGAGGGGTTGGGATTACGGTGAGCTCTTAGGTGGCTTGTTAGACAGATCCTTGCTCGGAATAATCTATGACACCGTGGGCATGGAATAGTTGCTTCAGGCGATGACCTAATGTTGCTCTTTTGGACAAGCCTGCGTGTCTCAGCTGTGGTTATTCTCTTAGCTTCATTGGATTTAGCCCCCTTCTTGACAGCAGCTCTCCATCTGGCTCTGTCCTGGGCTGTCTGCATCCATTGAGTAGGGTTTATGCTGAAGGCCTTTAGTGCCACTTTCAGTGAGTCTTTGTAACGCTTTCTTTGGCCTCCTTGGGAGCGCTTGCCTATCGTGAATTCTCCAAAGAATATTTGTTTCGGGAGCCGGTGATCTGCCATACGGGCTACGTGTCCCATCCAACGGAGCTGAGACTGCATCAGAGTGGTGAAGATGCTAGGTAGGTTAGCTCTAGCGAGGATCTCGGTGTCGGGGACTTTGTCTTGCCACCTGATGTCGAGGAGTTTCCTCTGTAGTTAAATGACATATATTGATGAATGTCTTTGTAGTTAAATTATATAAGTTAATGCCTCTGTAGTTAAATGACTCATATTGGCGGTTGACACTAGAATGAGTCTTGTGTGAAAAAAAATGTTCTTAATGAAAAAACGCAATATAAAAACCTAATCAATATTTAAAATGACATGATAAAAATGATCACACTGATATACTCAATAACAAAACACGAAGAACATTATTATCAATATATAAAATACATGATCGATATAATTAAAACGGTATAATGTTAAAATTTATTTCAAATGTTATTTTACGTATTACAATTTATTAAAGCAAAACTATCATTGACCCACAACTCACTTTGTAACTTTGCAGCACTGTATATATGCGCACTTTCGCATTTGCTGGACCAACAATTTGGAACGCATTTCCAGTCGATCTAAGAAACAATCATACACTGGAGTCCATTAAAACCGATTTAAAGACACATTTGTTTGGCAAACACCTTCTGGGATGATTGTCTACCATATTTTCCATTTAATGCTTAATAGCTGTGTTGCTCAGGGTTGAAATGGGTAGAAAGACTTTGCCATTGTATGCTTGTAATTCGTTTTTGTAATGTTGCGTTTGTTTTAAATGTGGTCAATTATGGATTTTTTAATTTATTTATTTTTTTAATATTCTTGTACCGCTTTCGAGCTTTTGGGGATGAAGCGTGTTTTTGAAATACACTTTATTATTATTATTATTATTATTATTATTATTATAAACTAAAGTAAAGATGGCAAAGTAAAGAATCAATAAAAGAATAATTGAAAAAACATTATTTTACACAAATCTTAAAAGTATAAAGTAAATACTATTTCTCACAAATACATTGTATTATTGGTGAATGCTTCCACTTTATATATTTTTTAAAAAATTTGCTTCAAGTACTGGAAAACAATAGAGGGGTTCAAATTCCAAAAAAAAAAAATTAGAAGGGGACATAATTATGAACGCATTAAAATATTTATTTTTATCTACATTTAGATATTGTTATGTGGCATTTTATTTTTCATTTGTAGATTTGTTGTCTTAGAATAAAATATTATTTAAAATGTTTCTTTAAATATTAACTTAATGAAAGATTTATTGTTTTTCCATTTCAGATGAAGTTTTTTTAAGAAACATTGAAATAATTTTTAAATAAGAAATAGATATTTAATTTAAAAGCTTAACCAAATCCATTTCAATGTGTTGATATGTCATGTATATGATGTTTCCCGATTTCGATCCACTGTATTTAAAGGGATTCAATAAATTGAAAATATAAAAATAAAAATGTCAGCTAATATTTATTTGTTGGCAGTAAAAATTTCGAATACCGTATTTGATGTTAGATAATTGTACAAGAATTTTGAAATTGGTCGGTGATAGACAAACAATAAATAGTTACCTCAGGTTTTTGTTTCATTTTAGATTACTATATTCTACGACAATGAAATATTGCTTCTATTTAAAGACAACAAGGCTTACTTTTTCTGCTTTACCCTTTACACAAACTTATCACATCTTGAGGAACTTGTTTACATCTAAGTGTTACTATTGAAACAAATATATATCATCTTTAAATGAACATTCGGTGAAATCTATTGATGTGTTTTGTAAAATACAATAATAGTTTGCTTGTACAAATGTAAAAAAAAAAAAAATGTAAGAAAATCTTAGGAAATTCAAGGCTTATTTCAAATGAAGCCAAAATGGTCTACAGTATGGGTCAATTTAGGTTCATATGACACAAACTGATAAAAATATTTATACTAAAAATAAATCACTTTTTGCACTGTATACCAATAACAATAAAATATTTTTTTTTAAATACTTAGCATTTCATATTAAATGTTTCAAATGACAAGTGATTAAAAGGGAGACTATAGGCGTAGGTACCAGACCAATGTACAATAGTCAATAGAGTAGTTAACCTGATATTGGCAGCATTTATTATAGTACAGTGAAAGCAATATAGCTAGGGAGGAAGACATACACTAAGTAGTCAGCGAGGAAGACTTGATAGTTTGAGATAAAGGCAGACACTAAGTAGACAGAAAGACAGTATAGCTTGGGAGGCAGGATGACACCAAATGAAAAGTGAGGAAAAGGTGTTAGCTTGCTAGGCATGCAGACTCCGAGTGAACAGTGAGGAAGACATGGTAACTTGAGACGCAGGCACACCATAAGTAGACAGTGAGGAAGACATGATAGCTTCAGAGGCAGGTAGACAAAAAGTAAAGAGTGAGAAAGACATTATAGTTTGAGAGGAAGGTAGATACCGAGTGAACAGTGAGGAAGACATGATAGCTTGAGAGACATGAAGACACCAATTAGACAGTGAGGAAGACATGGTAGCTTTAGAGGCAGGCAGACATCAAGTAGACAATGAGTCAGACATGAGAGCTTGAGAGGCAGGCAGACACCGAGAAGACAGTGAGGAAGACATGATAGCTTGAGAGGCAGGCAGACTTCAAGTAGACAGTGAGGAAGAAATGCTAGCTTCAGAGGCATTGAGACAATATGTTGACAGTGAGGAAGAAATGATAGCATGAGAGGCAGGCAGACACCAAGTAGACAGTATGGAAGACATGATATCTTGAGAGGCAGGCAGACATCAAAAAGACAGTTAGGAAGACATGATAACTTAAGAGGCAGGCAGACATTAGGTGAACTGTGAGGAAGACATGATAGCTTGAGAGTCCTGCAGACACCAAGTAGACAGTCAGGAACACATTATAGCTTGAGGGGCAGACAGACCCCAATTAGACAGAGATGATAACATGAAAGCTTTAGAGGCAGGGTGACATAAAGTAGACATTGTGTGGACGGGTATCAGTGATGAGTTCAAGCAATGGGTCGGTTTGTAAAATGGAATATTTACGAAGACTATGGGTAGTTTTAGATTAATTATTTGTGATATACAAAAACATCAACGCGATAGATGCTCATACGTTGGTAGAGACATGGAATAGGAGTCCGGGGTGGGGGGCATGCATCACCTCGTGTAGAGAATGTTGTCTTGAATGATGTAGCATTTGATTGACAGTTGTGTGTATATTTTGTAGTGATTTTAGTAAAACGACGGGAAATACAAGGGGGCATTATTTGGACACATTTGTAGTAGAGCTAGATATTTCTTTACGGTTAGAAAGATTTGTTATTCTAAGTACAATTAAAATGGTTAACAAAGAGAGAAATGCATATAAGCAGAGCAAACGTAAAGTGCAATGTGGTCTGTGAAGCCTGCTTGATTACTGAAGAAAACATTTGATTACAAGTGTAAGACAAGTTGTAACCAACAACTGGCTCCACATCAACAACAGAAACAAACGAGTACCAACACACCAAGAAACAAACTAAAAGTAGTGGCCTCACAATTTCCCAACCGCAAGAGATTTTAGCTGCTGACATTGGTTCTCACAGCTGCAATTCATTACTGTCTGCATCAATTAGATATGACTCAGAAATGTCAAATGTATCAACGCATACCAATTTTAGCTGTAATAAGGCAAATCATGATTTTGAATTAGTTTGATATATAAAAAGCAAATTTGATGCAGCATTGAAAACTTTCGGTTGGTGAATAGAAAATTTAGAAATTAAAAATGATCAACGACTTCTCAAATAAAAGACTACTGAAACGTGAACTAAATGACCTCTAGTTGTTTAAACCTTTGGGGTAATGATTTTGCCCTAGATTATTGCTTACATCGTAAAAGTCTCTACAACAATTTTAATAAATTCAAAGTACAAGAATGTATTTTATCATACATATGAATTAAGCATTGCAGCATTCTACACTTAAGTTGATATCAACTTAAGCGATCATAATTTAGACAATGTATGTGTCCATAGAACCATTGATTGAGATGTGCAATCCGTATGAATGCACTGTGTCTCGGATACTTTAGATCTTTAAAGATGTAAAGAGTATATTTTATTGTTTTAAAGACGCGATTAGGACATTTTAGCATTTTAGTTATTTTAGATGTGATGGGGTAACTTTCATAATTAGCATACTTCTATGCAAAGTGCGTGTTGGGGGGGGGTGGTTAAACAGAACATTGCTTAAATTTTTTGCGTTTGCCAAAACAAAATGTATTAACAAAAATAGTAAAGTTGCATTTATTTATTATTTACATTATTTTGTGGGATAGCTACTTAATAATTTTTTTTTTCATTAAAAAAGAATGAAATCCGAAAATGTTCCATCACCAAAAGGCACTGCAGGACACAAATGGAAAAAACAACAACCGTAATTACATTTCAAAATATTTGCAAACTTACCAGAGGCGTAAAGAAGTAAACAACCTTTCAATAAGAAAGGTCTGTACATTTTTGTGGGCTTTGAAAAGTGTTTTTTTTTCAACGAACTAAGAAGTTGGTCCTTGCAGCTTGGACTTAATATGTCAGTCACCATGATGTAGATTTTAGCTCAAGTAAGGACTTATTTTGTATTGTGGGTCGGCTGACTGGTAAACCTCGTGAGGAGATACTGATCTTCCATCGAGCGCCTCCCCAGGTGGCGGATAGGGAAAAGCCAACCAGATATGGAGGGTACCGGGGAAATAAAATACCCGGGGCTGACCAAAATCAGTACCTACTGCCTTGTAGGAAGTGGAGGGATCCACAAAGACTAGGGACCCGACCAAATACAACGGCAGCAACCCTGTGAACTGCAAGGGGGCATCCCCTCCAGACGGTTGTGCGCAGGGAGAACGACCCTGTAACGTAAAAAAAGCTAATGTTACGAAATTGAAACCCCAATCAGAAAAACGGACTGATATTTATGGATTTCGACCTATGCCTGACCACACACATAACATTTGGATAGCGACTTGGAATGGACTCAGTTTATACAGAGCAGGTGCCTTGGCCCGCCTCAGTGAGGAATTACTTAGATATATAATAGTGATGACGGCACTGCAGGAGATTAGATGGAAAGACTCAGAGATTCTAAATACAAAGGAATATACAATATTCTACAGTGGAAACAACACAAAAACCTTAGGAACAGGGTTTGCCATGAAAAGAGAGACAGTAAATGCAGTCGTTGGGTTTAAACCAGTGAGTGAAAGATTATGCTCCATAAGGATTAGAGGAAAAATGTTTAACATCACTTTAATCTGCACTCATGCTCCAACAGAAGATGCAGATGAAACCATGAAGGAAACTTTCTACGAAACACTGGAAAGAGTATTTGATGAGGCTCCACGACATGATATCAAAATAGTCCTTGGCGATTTCAATGCAAATATTGGGAAAAACTAGTCTACAGACCAACAATCGGAAAGGAAAGAATGCATGATGAGAGCAATGACAACGGAACACGTCTTATAGACTTCGCCTCTGGAAAAGGAATGATAATCAGTAGCACAGTATTTCAACATAAGCAAATACATAAAGCGACATGGATATCTTCAGATGGATTTACCCGTAATCAAGTAGAACACGTACTCATCGACTGGAGGGTTGGCTCAGACATATCAGATGAGAAAAGTTGTAGAGGGGTGGACATAGACTCAGACCACATGTTTGTTAGAATCAAATATAAGCAAAGAATTTGTAACGTCCACAATAAACAAAGATAAAAACAGTACAATAGTCAGAAACTGAGTGAGGACCCAAAAATTATTGAGTAATATCAACAGAAGATTGAAACTCAACTAGAATTATCTAAAAGAGAATCAGTCTGCAACGTTGATATAAACCAGGAATGGGAAAAGATTAAGCAAATAGTCACAAGTGTAACAAAGGAAACGATTGGATTTAAACCAACAGTGAAAAGAACAGGATGGTATGACGCAGAATGCAAAGAACTTATAGAACGAAGAAACAAAGCTCGGCTTAGGATGCTGCAAAGGGAAACAAGAAGAACACGACAATTATATAATGAAGCAAGAAGGGTGGCAAGCAACATTTGCAGAAAGAAAAAACGTGTTTGGGAAAAATCAAAAATAGTAGAGATAGAAGAGTTGGCAAAAGCAAGAGAAGTGACAGGAATGTACCTGAACTAAAGCAGGAAAAGAATGGCTTTCAAGCAAGATTCCACATGTGTGAACCCACGGATTGAGAATCGATCACAGAGAGCAGCAGAGTACTAGAGAGATGGGCACAACACTTTGAAGGCTTACTGAATGGCTCAGGTGGAGGAACCAATGAGGATTACGCCCCGCCACAAGGAGGACCGGACTCACTGGTCAACCAACAAAATTTAAATGAAATAAAAGATGTAATCTCCACCATGAAAAATAACAAAGCCCCAGGAATAGACCTTATCCCTGCAGAACTCATAAAGCTAGATGGTAGCAAACTGCATAGGCAAATACACGATATTATAACAAGAATCTGACAGGAGGAAGAAATGCCAACGGAATGGGACACGACACTCATAATCCCAATCCACAAAAAGGGATCTAAGTTGATATGCTCAAACTATAGAGGTATCTCCCTTCTTAATGTAATGCAAAAATCCTCACAAAAATTATAGCGAGAAAATTGGAAAAGTACAGTGAACAGATCTTAGGGGACTTTCAATATGGATTCTGGCAGAATAGGTCAACCACAGATCATATTTTACTATAAGCTGTCTCCTGGAGAAATGATACGAATATAACATCGACATACACCAACTATATGTGGATTACTATACAGCATACGATAGTGTAAACAGGAATTACTTATACAATGTTTTACAAGAACTTGGAGTCCCTAACAAGCTTACTCGGCTCATACACATGACAATGGCCAACTCCAAAAGCAGAATCAAGATTCAGGGAGAATATTCTAGGCAGTTCATAGTTAATCGGGGCCTCAGACGAGGAGACTCACTGTCATGTATCCTGTTTAACATCACGCTAGAAAAAGTTATTACAAGCATTCACAATAGCACCAGTGGAACCATAACAAACAATTTCCAGAGAGATACTACAGAGCAACGACCTTAAGGAACCTTATATAGCCAATCATTGCAGTACCTGACATATGCAGATGATATAGCACTACTGGGTAAAAACCGCAATGACATAATTAAAGCATACAGGGAACTTGAAAATGCTTCAATCCAGGCTGGCCTTGATTTAAATGAACCGAAGACAAAATGTATGATAATGTCAAGAAACTCCCATGCTGATGATAACATCAATATAAACAACCACAAATTTGAGATTGTGTACACATTCAAATATCTAGGGGCAATTATAAATGAGCACAATGAGATAATGACAGAGATGAAAGAAAGGATAACAGCAGGAAACCGTTCCTATTTCAGTCTACAAAAGCTACTGGGAAACAAAAACTTATCAAGGGGAACAAAGAAGAAAATAAAATGAGTAAAACAGAATATGGTTAAACCTGAAAAAATAAACGCAACAAAACAGCGAACGTGTCGGCAGAAAGCCTTCTTCAGCGAACAAAACAACAGAAAAAAACGGTTTAAAAATAAGAAATAGCACTTAGCTGGTAAGTAGTATCTGTGGGCAGCAATAGAAGTGTGGCAGAAGGAAAATGAGTGAGATTTTAAATAAGCAGCGGCGAAAAAAAGGGGGGAGAAAAATGTTCACTGTGATAGGTCAGAACGTGGAGGGGCGGAGCTAAGATCAAGCTGTTAACATAGACATAACATTAATCCCATCTGGCGTCAAAGTGCCGTAAGTCAGGATAAGTCTGTGTTCCAAATTGACCCGGCTGGCGGTATTCGTGCTAGCCACAATCGCACTTATTGAAAAGTCCGCCTGGCCCTGGTGGTCGCTACTTTTGAAGTGTTTAGAGACGGGACTTTTTTTATCTTGTGTAATTTTTCGGAGGTGTTTGGAACACCTGTCCGAGAGACGGCGTCCAGTCTCCCCTATGTATGTCATCTGACAGCGGGTGCAGACAATGGCGTAGATAACGTTGCGGCTTGTACACAGGAAACCGTCGCGTATCTGAAAACTGCCCTTGGGGAAACGTATGCGTTTAGTCTGGACGACAAAAGGGCACGTGTTGCAACGACTGCGTCCACACGGCTTGGTCCCAAAGTGGGAGGGGGGAGCATTGATACGACTGCGTATAAGCAGGTCTCTCAGATTTTTATTCCGTCTGAAAACAATGAGAGGTGGGGAAGAGAAAATTTCTCGTGTCGGTGTCTGCAAGTAGTATAAGTGCCTTGTCCCAAAAGTCCTCATCCGAACGACAAAGTCGACGAAGACGAAGTAATTGAGAGAAAGGAATAGAGTCCTTACAGGATTTAGGGTGGGATGAAGAGTAGAGTAGATAGCTATGGCTCTCAGTGGGCTTAAAGTAGGCAGAGGTGTGTAGGGTGACTTTGTGAAGAGTGACTGTAATGTCTAAGAAATTGACTGAGGTCTCAGAGATAACAGATGTGAATTTAATGGAGGAGTGAAAGGAACAATGAAGACAATATGCACCACCATCATAAGACCTGTAGTAACGTACGCTAGTGAGACCTGGACCCTCACAAGAAAAGCAGAGAACCTGCTCAACACATGGGAGAGGAAAATCCTCCGCAAAATAAACGGACCGGTGATAGAAAATGATACCTGGAGAATACGTACAAACCAAGAGCTTTACTATTTGTACAAAGAACCACCCATAGTCACAATGATAAAAAGGCAGAATACGCTGGGCAGGTCATGTTGAAAGGATGCCGGAATGCAGAGGAGCCAAAATTATATACAGGCAGAAGCCTAGGGGCAGACAACTTATCGGTCTCCCAAGGGTGAGATGGATTGATGATGTGGAGACAGATTTACACCAGTTGGAGGTTCGAGCATGGAGACGGAAAGCCATGGATCGCTCCGAATGGAAGGATGTGTTGGAGCAGGCCAGGGCATTACATGGGCTTTAGTGCCATTGATGATGATGATGATGATGATCGGAAGAAAAGGTTTAACAAATCTATGAAGAATGTTATTTTCACTTACTCATTTTGTAATGATAAAAAAAAAAAAATAAATAAAAAAATAAATAAAATTAAAGATGAACAAATTCCATCTCAATTCTCATCTCTCTGAATATGTATTAACTACTTTATAAGGCATATTGCTAAATAAATGCTTACATTTCCATTGATATATTATAAGCTTAAGGGCAGAACCAAAAATTATTATATTTTATTATATTTTGCCAGAATGTATTAATAAGTTAGTGCACACTTGTACAGTTGAGGACTTGGTAGACAGACGAAATTCCTCTAGCTAATATTAGTTTGTTAGCCTGACATCAGTCAACCAGTCTTACCTGTAAGTGATCTGTTAAAATACTTGTATCCACGGTGACAGGAACAGGAGAAACCACCCATAAAGTTGCCACACATTTGGTCACAATCATTGGTCAGATAGCTGGAACATTCATTGATGTCTGAAATAACAGTTGACAGTCAACTATATTGGTATATGAATTAATATATAACAAGACATATTATTGGCATGTAAAATTAAAATGTTTAGATTTAGTATATCCCCAATTGTATTCCATAAAAAAGAAAAAAGTTATTATGTACCCTCTCCAACATGGACAATTGATTTTCATAATAATAATTTTTAACAAAATTTATCCTGATAAATATAATAAATATTCGTTTCTGAGTTTTAATTTAATGTTTAGAGCTTGAACTTAATGTTAAATTAAAATTTAAACTCACATAGTCTAAACTTGTATGTCTTTTACTATTTTCTAATTAATGGTACACATTGTAAATACAATGTCCGATCTAAATGACAAAAATGTTCAGAATAAATATGACCAAAAAATTATCCTTAGTAAATACTTTTTTGATAAGTTGGTGAACACAAGATTTTATGTTTTTAGCAAGCACTAGTTTGAAATAAAAAAAGATTAACCTGACAAAATAATTTACCTTGAGATTGTCCATTTTCTTTAATGTATCATTCTAAACATTGACAACTGGCACTGCCAAAACTGTTGGCACACATTTTTCCCCAGCCTGGCAGATGAGGAGTTCAGTAGTACATTGATCTCCATCTCTGTCACAGTGTGTTACTATGGTTACAAAGAACATGGAAATATAGTCACAAACGGTATTCAAAATTCTTTCATTTTAAACTAATTTTGTTTATATTAAGTAAAAATATGACCAGAATACATGAAAAACAATATTCCAACTGTTAAACTTACCAGTAAATGCTAGTTTACAGAGGAATCATCTCACTCGGTCACATTTGACAGCACCAGTACCACAGGCACAGTCAATGCTAGAATTGAATCCCCTTTTACCTTGATCACAAGCAGAAAAAGCAGGTCAAACAGGTTCAATTGATCAAATGTTTATTCATTAATATCTGTTAACATTGAAGTAAGGATACATTTTTTTTTGCAACTTAAGTTATTTCAATTTTTAAACAAATTTTAAAATATATATTAAAAACAAAAATATTAATTTATAGACTGTAACACAAGCTAATCTTTTGAAGATGTAACGTGTTTAACAATTGCTATTTTTGCGATGGCCTGCCGCTATCACTTGAATTATGATCAGTCTCTCTCAATCAATAAGTAATAATATTGTCCAATGAATAAATAACATAGTACTTTATTAGATTTTATAACGACATCAATAATAAGCCTTGCTCTAAGGATGTCCTGCAATAATGATTCTGGGATGCAACAATCACACACTTATACTTATATAATATTCCATATCACAATTGAATCTCAAAACTTCCATACTTCATTAATCCATACAAAAGAGAATAAAAAAATGTCTGCTCCCTGTCAGATAAAATTGTACACTGCATTTATCTACCAATACGTGAGGTCTACCTCCGCACTAGAAAAATATAGTTCCCACTTTTTCTCGTGATTCACAAATGACTACAAAGTTATAATCAAATTACTACGCCATCGTGACATGTGTCACGTGTAGATTTACAGCCAACTTGGTCTATTACATAAACAAATTAAGACATTCTCGTGATTCACAAATGACTACAAAGTTATAATCAAATTACTACGCCATCGTGACATGTGTCACGTGTAGATTTACAGCCAACTTGGTCTATTACATAAACAAATTAAGACATTTTAATTTTTTTTTTATTTCACATAGAAATTTTTAAAACAATTATATTTAATCAACAAAGAAAATTCTGGTATGGGCATGTCAAAAAAAATAAACAAAATACACAAATAAATATCGACTTCTCAGCTCACCACTCACCTTGGCATGACCAAATTCCTTGAAGACTGTATCCACTTTTACTCAAACAATATTCAGTGTTAGTACCTTGTACAAAATACAGATGTCATTAAATTTGGGACCACACACAATTTCCCTTGAAATTCAGTTTTAAAAAAATTGTCACTCATATACATCTGTGTTAAATACGCTATAAACATTTGCAATAGTAGTATTTTTTAATAAATTTTACTAAAGCTTTGCTAATTTCATCCTTATGTTCATTAAAGGATTACAGAAATAGATGACCTATTTAAAGCCCTTTTAAAACATTAGAATTACATTTCCTGTGGTCAGTGGTTTAGGAAGGAGGGTGGCAGACAAAAAGTGTGTTACCCTCCAGGGAGTACTTCTTCTCTTATATGGACGGGTGGCATTTTCATCCAAATGTATATATTTTTGGGGTAGAGAAAATCTTGGCCCAAGCTGGTGGCACTAGTCCAAGCTACAACAATGCATGTGGTACAGTTTGATATTAATTCATATAATTCCTATCTGTTTATTTCTTACTTCTTACTTTTGACACAACATTTTTCTGTCAGTCCCCAGGGTGTCTCAATAGTTACACTTGCAGTTGAAGTTTACTGTCGGTGCCCACAGTGCACCAATACTTACACTTGCAGTTGAAGTTTTCTCTCAGTCCCCACAGTGCACCAATAGTTACACTTGCAATGAAGTTTCCTCGTGTGTTCTCACATATATTCTCACAGTTGTGGGTTTTTGTTGTACATTCATCGATATCTGAGACACAAACAAATGTTAACATTTAATAATTTAAGACTCATCTCTTATGGCCATTATAGCTACAAGATTATATCTTTCTAGAAAATCAGGATGAGCATAATTGATATGTTTAAATGGATTTTATTAAATTATATATTATTTATTATTAAGGAACACAAAACCCCAAATTAAAAAAACAAAATAAACAAAAGTGAACTCAAATATATCTATCAGACATACCTTCACACATGTTATTTTTATTCCTGGTCTATCGTTTCCTACCAAGTCAAGAACAGCTGCCTATGTGTTGACACAGTCTTCAACTCAAAAATCACAGTTGATGTCTTCAGTGATATCTAAACGAACAGGTTAAATGTAGGATAACACTGTACATCCAGGCATTCAGTGATATTTTAATGAACATGTTAAATTTAGGATAAAAATGTACATATAATTTATGGATAAAAAACATCTTAATTAAAAGACATGATACAATTTAAATCCCCCAAAATTAAAAAAAATAATTAAAAATGAATTTCTCACCTATACTTTTGTGTCTCCTCTCAGAGTGTATCCAGTATTGCAGTTACATAAAGCAGAGCAATTTCAAACTGAGCAAGCATGGAGTAAACGCGTCACTGAGCAAGCCTGAAAACAAACCCTTCTCCTTACACAGGGTGGCAGTAGTTTGTGATGATAGAATTAAACATTTGTTGTTACAAATTTTTTCAGCAAAAATTGTTTTACATATTTAAAAATACCTTAATTTCCCAAGGCTTTGATTTTTAATATAGCTTTGATTTTATTTGAACTGTTCCTCTTTTGAATTTAATTTATTTGAACTATTCCTACTTTGCTTTGAAAACATTTGAATTATTC
>CAXITT010001212.1:8426-44022 GCA_964033795.1 Lymnaea stagnalis | reverse complement strand
CCTAGAGTAGCACCTACTATTAGTTCTGATGGTAAATAGTTTTGAATTCCTCCACTTCACGTTATTAAATTCTGCAGTGGTTCAAAAATTCAACACTAGCATAAAAAGTGACACTTCGGTGAACCACTCCATCCACATGATATCGTCGCCACTAGCAGGTGTGAATCTACAGAGTTTTGGCCAAAGGGACACGATTCATGTTTACCCCTCAATCCAACTCTACAACGAATTATTTTCAACCATTTAATATCATCAAAATCCATTTCCACCCCTCCCCCCACTAGTCTGTCACTCGGGAAATATGCCCCATCTGCCACCCCTAGTTACGCCTATGGCCGCTGGGAAATGGCACACCCAGCCACCACCACCCCCCACCCCCGAACATATGAAATTCCACCTGGGAAAAATTGTCTGAAATAAACCCTGCCTTGACCAATCGTCAGCCTTTAAACTCTGACAGAAGAAATAGCAAACTTCAAATAAACAAAGAAACACATGTGGCATAATTAAAAGTAAGTTTTATTTGTGAGAGTTTGTCGTGTGTTAAAACTATTAAACCATTTTGTTTCAGGAGAGCTTAAATTATGTACTATTGATACAAAGTGGATTCTGGTTTCAATTTTATATTTGAAATTTGCTCTAAATATCTGAAATATATTTTTAAAATATGTTTTTACTGAATTACCTGCATTTATTATGGCATATCATGTCAATAAAGAAATTTCAAGCGTTCTAATATATTGCCGCCATATTGGTTTTCGTTTATCATGCCCATCGGTTATCTGGACTCTTTTTTGCTAACCCCGTTGCCGTCGACATAACAGAGCTGTATTGTACTGTATTGATTAAGTTAAGAATTGGAAGCGATGATGGAATTTAAATTATATATTACTACTGAAGTGGGATAAATTATACGATTTAAAATAGCTCTAAATTTAGGATAGATATGTTTTAAATGTCGGGGATCAGCTAATAATATAGGCGTACAGGGAGATTGGACGTCCCAGGATTTGAGTGGGGGGTAGAGAAGTTTGTGTGTGTGGAAGAGAGAGAGAGAGTATTTTGGAATTGAATCCTTACAAATAAGGATCGAATTCGAGCTTACGAGAATAAGCCCTCTTGGTAAAAATTTTGGAAACATGCGCTCGCGTGGTTTAGCTTTATTACTTAAAATATATAATACCTTTATAATTCAAAATTAAAAGGTTCTCAAAAGCAGCAAAATCAAGTTAGAAATGTTAAAATAACAATTATAATTTTTGTACAATCATAAAAAATGTGCTAAAAAAAAAAGAGTTGATCATGTTTTATTAAAATTTCGATGTTAAAGTTAAAGAACGTTTGTGTCATGAGTCATCAATGAAATTTATTTGATATTAGAAACTATTGTACAAACGATATGTTAGTTAGATAAAAAAATGAGGTTAAAGTGTAATAATATAAACTTAAAGGTAAAGAGTAATAATCACGTAACAACTTACATTGCCAGGAGTGGTGTGTAGTAGTAGTAGAAGTTTCAACATTGTGTCAAAATCATTCTGCGTTACGAGTACTAAAAAATCCTTACCTACCATGCGGTCACTTTAGTATTTGAAATTGTATTTGTTTACACCACCTGTAGCTAGTTTAAATTTTCAATGCAATGGAAGTTGCGGAATATATAGAAGAATAAATCAATTCTTATTTAAGAAAGTGAAAGGGATTTCAATGGGAAATGGTGAGGATATATTTTAATCACCAGCAAACGGACTGGACTTAAGAAATTGGTGTCAAACATTAATATCGGAATATGAAAAACAATTTGATGCAATGCGCATATTATATAGACTAATGCTAATGGTGACTGGGTGGCAAAATGGTCTAAACTGAGCAAACCTCAAGTTGGTGGTCTGGTGTTCAAGTCCAGCCAATGGCTAGTCAAGCAAAAACATCACCCCGAGTGGATGAGACTCGTTAAACTTTTTTCGACAACTCATCTAAGAGAAGGAAACTCTGAATTCAAACCCGGAGTTGGAGTCCCGTACGGCGCAAACAATGACAATTCCTGCAACCGAACCCATCCCTGGTCGTCTTGACGTAGAGTCTTGAGACTGGATATGGTGGGCTCGGACGACAGAGTGAGGTAGACGCCGCGCAATTCTTCTTCACTTTAAAACAAAGTCATCCGCGGCAGTCATCAGTCACCAGACGACTGGATGGTCGTCGTCGATCCTCGACGGACGAACAATAATATAATGCTAATTCAGAATATGGAAAATATATGTAACTACACATAATGGACTATCAAATGCTGCTAAAAAAATTTTTCCAAATCATTATTTGTTAAAAACAGAGATAGAGAAAATACCATTTTTAAGTGTGTACGTAAAATTCATTAGGATTAAGGAAATAGTTTTCCAGACTATGTTATGTGTCAATCAAACTGTTCATTATTTCTTAGTCTTCGCTACCATCGGCTTTGTACTACACTATTTTGTTTGTCTATCAATGTGTGTATTATTTCCTGTTGTTCTCTTCCATCAGCTAACCCTAACTACATTCATGCACGACTGAAACAACTTGGGAAACATTACAGCCCCTGAGTCCTTCTTGTTCAAGTAGATTGAAATAACCACATTTTCTGCTGAAAGATTTGAAAAACGCAAACATGTGTTGTTTGAATGCATATTTTGTTAAGTAAAAATGGTAGATGGAAAATTTGACGCTTTGCGGGGCCCTTGTGTTGCACATCATAAAACTTGAATTTCAATAATACTCTTGACAACATCTCATTATCAATACTTGTATTGACAACATCTCTTGGTCATTTTTTAAAAGTAATATCTCCTTGTCAATATTTTCCATTTTTGTTGCAAAGTCAAAGTGGTTTGACTTCCTGGTACACCTGCTACTTTTCCTGTGTGCACCTGCATTCAAAAATATAAGTTACATTTTAATGACCATTTTGTCTCCCTTGTTTAGTCCTTTTCTGATGGCCTTTATTATATTGCCAACTTATTACTGCATGTTTTAAATAAACTGTAATATTTAATTATATTTTAGTTTTATATAAGACGCCCTTGTATAAATTGTTATCTTTATTTATTTTGCAGTTTCATGGTCAAAAGACTCTGTTCAAACTGCACAGATTTGAATACAAGATGCTCAATGGCAAAGACTTGATGAGACATTGAAACGAAATTATTTACTACGCTGGAAGTGTCGTCTGTTGTCAATATATATCAATTACCTATTGAATATAATGCATTTTATATATAGGATATACATATTTATATATATACACATCAAAATTTAATTAATTAAATCTCTTATGTATTTATTTAATATTTGGAAGGTTGGGGGTAGGTTTTAAATGTGATTAAAAATAGACATTTTAACATAACCTGAAATTTTGAGCAAAGCATACAGAAATAATAAAGAATTGATGACGTCATTTAGTGTTTTTATGTTAAACTAATATGTACAATACGCTACCTATTCTTGTTCAAGTATATTGAGTTAAGAGTTAATTTAAAAAATACATGTTTAAAAACGATTTTTATTAATGTTTGTAACTATGCTTAATGAGATATAAAATAAACATCATTTACTTTCTGACAAAAGTATATAACACAAATTTGCTTTAGTTATATTCAATCAATCTATATACCATTATGCTAATTGTGTTTATCACATTATGTATCTCTCAATGTGTCTTCTTTTGGAAAAGGTGCTGTTTGTTTTTTTGCATAAAACAATGAATTTTGTAATAGATATGAAACTCGATCTCATTTTGAATCAGAAAATAGGTAATGTTAAAACGTTGCGTTTTTTTATTTAGGAAGAGAGTTTACTAAATACGAGGAAAAAATCTGCTCTCAAAGACTCCTCTCAAAAGTCTCCTCACATATGGCTCCTCCCCAAAGACTCCTCCCAAACATTGGTGATACTGGCAACAACAATATATTTATATAACATGACACTTGAACAACACTCTGTAATAATATACCATAATACTTGAACAAACAACTTTATACCATAACACTTGAACAAACAACTTTATTAAAATACCATAAAACTTGAACAAACAACTTTATTAATATACCATAAAACTTGATCAAACAACTTTATTAATATACCATAAAACTTGAACAAACAACTTTATTAATATACCATAAAACTTGAACAAACAACTTTATTAATATACCATAAAACTTGAACAAACAACTTTATTAATATAAAATGACACTTGAATTATACACTGTTTTAATATAAGATAGATCTTGAACAACACACTGCATTTGTTTAACTTAGCACTTGACCAACACACAGTATGAATTAGTCGTTTGCACTTGAACAGCTTCAACAACGTATTAATCAGACAAAAATAAAGATTTGTTTTTAACATAATAAAAAAAAAATTTGACTTTATTTATTTAAAAAAAATGTCTCCATTGAAACAATGAATACAATTCACATTAAAATGTTTTACATCCATTGAGTGACCTAAATATAAGCTGTCCCAAGTAGTTCATATTGGTTAGTGCGCAAAATTCTACACGTTGTATGAACATTCGTTTGATAAATGCACTGATTGATCTAAACTAAGATGTCTTAAGTATATTACACATGATTAGTAGAAATAATAAATTTAATGGAAAATCACGCTTCATCACAATAACAAGAATACCCACTTAAAGTCTTTCATCCCTTTTGCCAGCAAATGCGAAAGGGCGCCTTCGGTAAGTCTCATGGCGATCACATGGTATTGAAAGTTTGCCACTATCAGATGAGTAGAGTTGACTTGTGGGTACATAAGTCGTCATGAGCGCTTCGAGATTGGATGGTGCCACGTCATGTAAGCAGCGGCAGCACAGAGTTACAATTTTATACTCTATGTGAGCGCGGACCTGCAGCCAATGCAAGTCTCTCAGAACTGTTTTAGCATAGTCGAATTTGCGTTTGCAAAGAACAATTCGAGCCGCATTATTCTGTGCTTTTTTAAAAATTTTATCCAGGAGTGTACGTGGGAGACCCACAATTAGAGCATTTTGGTAGTCCATGAATGAAGGCAGACGTCAGTATCTTTGTTGCATCAGACTTTAAGAAAGTTTTCGTATGACTAATTCTTTGCAGCTCTAGAAAAAAGCCTTGCATATCAAGGTAATGTGATTTTCCATAGTTAGTGTTGAGTGTAATTAGACACATAGGTTTCGCACTTCTAAGAAAAATCAATCTGTATACCCAAGAGAGTAAGTGATGGTGTGGGTAGATTTCTACACCATGTTTGGATATTTTTTTGATTCATCCAGTGAGTTACCTAAACCTAAGATGTCCCAAGTTGTTCATATAAATTAGTTCAGTAGATTTCTACACCATTGATAAACACATTTAATGGTTGTAAATTTAATTTTGTTAATCTTAAATAAAGAAATATTTATTTATTTCCAAAACTTAATAAAGTATTGTTTCCCCATCTTTTAGTTCATTTCATATTTATTTTTATCGTTGTATAATTTTATCGATCAATAAGGAATGCAATTGAAATCTTGTTGTTTTTTTGTAATAAAAATAAGATCCATTTACAGAGAACGTCATTAACTATTGACATCAAAATTTCTAACAGCTCAATTCATTGAATACTGACACTGAACACAAAGCTAGCTGCTTGTTGTTTAAATAGACAATATTTCTATAAGAATATATAGGAATCATGTTTACATAAGTATGATATATGAATTTTTTACATAAGTATAATATTGAAATCATGTTAACATAAGTATGATGTGGAAATAATGTTTACGTACGTATGATATGGGAATCAAGTTTTGAAAAGTATTTTGTTTGAATTATGTTTTAATAAGTATTTTATAGGAACTGTGTTATACATAAGTATATTATAGGAATGTTGTTAACATACGAGTAAAATACACGTCAAATGAAGTCTGTAACTGCATCATAACTTGGACACGTTACATAATATGCAGTCGGTAACTATATTCTAACTTAGACAAGTCATTTAAGAGTTACTCGTTGTCTACGCTCTTACATCAAGACACACATTTCAGCTGATGTGTACTCTCTTACATCTAAACCCTGTTTACAACTGGTGTCTACACTCTTACAACTAGACTTCAATTTACATCTGATGTCTATTATCTAACAACTCGACTCTTATTTTCAACTGTTGTATACTCTCTCAAAATAGATTTTAATTTACAACTGGTGTCTACTCTCTCACAACTAAACCCCTATTTACAACTGGTGTCTACATCCTTACAACCAGACTCCTATTTACAATTGTTATCTACTCTCTTACAGCTAGAATCCTATTTACAACTGGTGTCTACTCTCTCACAACTAGACACCTATTTACAGTTGGTGTCTATTTTCTTACAACTAGACTCATATTTGAAACTCGTGTCTACTTTCTTAAAACCAGAATCCTACTTACAATTGGTGTCTACTCTTTTACAAATAGATTCATTTTTTCAACAGGTGTCTACGATCTTACAACTTAATTCCTTTTTACACATTGTTTCTACGCTCTTTAATCTAGACTCCTGTTTAAAATTGGTGAATAATCTCTTACAACTAGACTCCTATTCACAACTGATGTGTACTCTCCTACAACTAGACTTCAATTTAAAACTAATGTCTACTTTCTAACAACTCCACTCTGATTTACAACTGGTGTCTACTCTATTACACCTAGACTCCTTTATATAACTGGTGACTACCTACTATCTTACAACTTGATTCGTTTTTTACACAAGGTGTCTACTCTCTTAGGATCCTATTTTTAAAGATGAAGAAACAATAACTTATTGGTTCATGAGCCCAACCTCCGTCAATATAAAAAGAGTAAAACAGAGTAGGGTTAAACCTGAAAAAATAAACGTAACAAAACAGTGAACGTGTCGGCAGAAAGCCTTCGTCAGCGAACAAAACAAAAGAAATGTTAGAATCATTTATGTTTCTGCCGACAGATACTACTTCCCAGCTAAGTGCTATTTCTTATTTTTATACCGTTTTTTCTATTCGCGTAATCATGGGTACCAGTTTATTGTTAGATCTCGATCCCCCTAGGATCCTATTCCTCTTTGGGATTATTCTCGGTGCGATTTTGTTCAATTAAGCTTTTAAATACAATTATATATCACTGTAAAACATTAAAGAACCGTCTGGAACATTCTAGATTAAATTTAATTTCCTTCATTAAAAGTATAAAAAATACTTTGATAAGTATTTATTTTTCAAACACCAAATAGTATACAACTAATTTTCACTACTATGACTAAAGTTAAATTAAAATAGGGGCCCCGGTGTGGGCTTATTTAATAAAGTACCTTTTTAGAATGTCTGAGATAGGGGGCCCTACACATATCAGACGCATAAACAATAGAGTTAAAATTTAAAACTGGTCCCATTTAAATCTACTTAAAATTGCCTAGATATAACATTTTAAAATGATAGAGCTTTATGGAAAATTGTAGAATGGATATTATTAGTTTTAAATCCACCGATATTTCAATACGGACACTGAATGGATCTCGTGTAGGAGAATTTGTTAATTTTTCATATAGATTATATCAGGAAAATAAACAAATTCGGGGCCCCCGGGTTAAAACGGAATGTTATAAAAAGTTCATAGCCCCTTAAGAGTTTCCTCCAGATTATGATGGTTAAATGTTTCATGTTTGGTCAAGATCCATCAATGCATGTAAAAGCCTTTGTATAACAAAAAGACCCACAAAAAAACACACAAATCCACAAACTTTAACTTTTACATATGTCTATATATGATAAAGTTTTCGTGCACAATTTGCAAGATTATCAATTGCAAACATAGTGAGTATTCATCTCTATTAAATACCTAGATGAAGGGATCGAATTCAAATGGACTACAGTTTTATATAAGTCATCATAGTCCACTTACGTTCAATAGAGAGGAGGGCAGCCTTGGTTAAGCATAATTAATGTTATATATACTTCTTATAATGTTTGAAATGTAAAGTTTGTATAAAATTTAAAAAAAAACAAGTTAAAAAAGTAATGTTTTTAATAATTTTATATACAAAATTACAAAACCATTGTGCCTATAACATTAGTTTATTTGCATGGCACAAAAGATAAATAAAATTTCTTACGAAATCCTAAATGATATCGACTAAAAGATGTAGTATAAGAATGCGATTGTTTCCCTTGAAACACATTTATTTTGTTTAAACTTTGTTCGGATGAAAGGAAGAGAAAATTTTTGAAAAAAAGATTATGTGAATGATTCAAATTAGATTCCATGACATTATGATAATGTTATTTTGGCTAATAGCCCTTCTCGGATAGCAGAAGTGAAAAACTAGAAATATAACTCTTTAAAATAATATTATTTATAATGCTATATTATGTCATGAACTTTCTACCTCAATCACAATGAACTCCTGTTTTTTTAATGTGTAGACATTGTGCATGAATAGGGGCTCTACTTATATATTGATTGACAAGCTAAGCTCAATGACTCAAAATATGGTTAGGTAGGCTATGGTGTCACGAGCTCCCTTATGTTCAGTGACACTTTTTCAAATTTCTACACTACCTCTTACACAACATTGTTTTAATGTGCCCAATGAAACATGACAAGAATACAATTTCTCTGACACAAACTTGTTTTATCGGCTCAAGCAAACACGACAACAATACAATAAACAAAATGGATTCTCAATTTAACTTAAAGTAACGAAAAATAATACATCTTTTAAATTTACTGTCTAATATTAAATGTGTTTTTTGTTTAAAATAATGTATGAATTTCTTATGCAACTTGAAATAAAACACCATAAAAGATATGCTATACAATACAGATGGCTGTCCCATAAATAAGACTATTCAATTAACATATGTTTAACACAAGTAATCCACAATAGAGGCTAACTTATAGTATGAGTCCCATGTCAAAACAAAGATACTTAATAACAAAACACAAATATCTTTCTTATCAATATCTAATAGACATGATCGATATGATTTAAACGGTACAATTAAAAGAGTATTTGAAATGTTATTTTACGTATTAAAATGTATTAAAGTAAAACGACCGATGTCCCACAAATCACTTGGTAACTTTGCAACACTATATGAGATAAAGTAAAGATGGCAAAGTAAAGAGTCTATAATAGAATACTTGAAAAAACACCCTTTTACAAAAATCTACTAAAAAGTATACAATAAACGATCTTTCTTACCAATGCATTGCATTGTTATTGCATGTTTCTCTATCTTATAGATTTTTTGAAATTAATTTCACGTATTTGAAAACAATAGAGGGGGTTGAATTTCAATAAATTGGCGTTCAGGGGAAATAATTATGAACGCATTTAATATTCATTTATATCTACATTTAGATAGTTTTGTGGGGCAATTTATTTTTAATTTGTAAATCAAATGTCTTAAAACTAAATTATAGCGTAAAAGTTTTCTTTAAAATTTATCTAAAAGAAAAATTTATTGTTTTTCCTATTCAGATGTAGATTTTAAGAAACTTTGAGATAATTTTTATAAAACAAGTTTATATTTTATTTAAAAGCTTAACTAAAGTTGATTTGCAAGTCTCGATCAGGGTCAAACTTGGGGTAGAGGAGATGATTAAATTTGTATCTGAAGAGAAAGTCGAGGTGTTTTAACATAAAGAATGGGCCGACCGATGGACTGTTGTCTACAGACCAAAAAAAAACGTGATTGTACCACATTATTTACTCTTAGAGTGTGGTATGATTAAAAACTCCAAAATCTTGGTTCTGGTACCAGGAAGAAAACAAGCATGCTTCCATTGTGCCTCTTTGGACCACTGGACCAGCAAATGCAGACATGTTCGAAAAGAAAAGAATTCACAGGAACATGACATAATAGACTCACCAGGCCGATTATTAATCGACGAAGGTAGTACAGACGGGTTGACCCCTGGTAACATACAAAACGTGGTCAACGAGGGAGAGAACCCTACAACCATGGCAGACTTCGTCGCCGAAGTAGAGATCCTTACAACCGAGGCAGACATCGTGACCGAGGGAGAGAAAACAACAACCTTAGCAGCCGTGGAGGGAGACAAAAATGAAGGAAATGAATGGCAAACAATCGAGCATAGGAAAAAGAAAACAGTAAAGAAAAGCGAAAATTCCGAGCAGGGCCGCACATATGCGGATGCATTGACAAAGGGAACAACATCGCCGTCTTTGACAAAATCTCCAACACAACTGAGAAACCCGGCCCGAGGCTTCGCAACCTCTCCTAATACAACGTCTCATACAAGACGGGGAACCAAAAAGCGACCTTGTGACGGGCAAAACACCTGGGAGAAGAAGAAAGTCTTCAAATGTAATCTTTTCCCCGAGGACGTTCCAGATTTCACTGAAGACGACACGTCTTCTGAAGAAGAATCAAACTATACTTCGGACTTTTAAAATTAAAAAAAAAAAATTCACAATTTTATTTTAAAAGATTTTAAACAGAAATTTACAAAGTTTATTTTCATTAACATCAATACACCACTAACAATGATGGGGAAAACACAACTAATACTTTTCTCATTAAACATAAGTTGCAGAAACAAAGAACAACACATAATTAATATTGTCAAAAAACACATATGCGATTTTATTTTTTTACAAGAGACAAATATAAACACAGAGAATGACGCACACAGATATACAACATCTTAAGGCATGAACAAAAGTCATTTCAGTTTAGGCAGACATTGTAAAGGGGTAGGAATAGTACAGACATCAGATAGATGGGAGATAACTCACAAAGACAGGGATAGCGAAGGGAGAACGGTCATACTCAACATTACAGACAAAAGAGACACATACACACTGGTCAATATATATGCCCCTTCACAGCACACAGAAAAACCATTATTTTACAACAGACTAGTACAAACACTAAGATACTCACACAAAAGGGGAAAGATCATTTTGGGAGGGGATTTCAACTATATAACCAGCAGTTTAGATACAACAAACCCAAAAAGAAAAGATACAATTTTAGAAGAAACAACAGGCACAGAAATAATACAATACATAACAGAGACATATAACATGGTTGACGCATACAGAACACTACACAGGGAAGGGAAAGAAACAACATTTACATGCAATACTTTCAACACCAAGTCAAGAATTGATAGGTTCTATATACCAATAGTAGATACAATAAATGAAGCAAAACACATTTCAGAAACATTAGACTTTACAGATCACAAGGAGTGAAAATTAAAATAAATACAACAAGATCAAACATCATAAAAAAATCCCCACATTGGAAATTTAACAATTCACTTTTAGAAAACAATCAGTACACAGATCTCATTAATAACATATTAAAACAATATAGAACACTACCCAAAACAGACGTAGGACAACACTGGGAACTTTTAAAATCCACCATCAAACATATCACACAAAACTTTGCAACAAGCTTACACAGACAACTCAGAGAAAGAGAAAAAGAATTCGAAATACTCATACCATCAGAGAAAGCAACAAACTCTTTCAGCCCCCAAATACAAGCATTTGAAGAAGAACTAGAAAAAATTAAACAAAATAAATACAATGGGATACAGGTTAGGAGTAGAACTTTCACTAACAACCAAGAAGCACCTACAAAGATCTTTCTAACAATAGAACAAAACATACAAAAAAGTAGACAGATAGGACAGATCGTTGACACAATTGGGGAAACACACACTGAGACGCCAAATATCGTAAGCACATTTGAAAAATACTACACACAACTTTTTGGAACAGAGAAAATTGAATCAGATATACAAGATAAGTACACAATATTTACATAAAAGCTAAATAAAATTCAAACACAAGAAATGGACAAAACTATTACATTAGCAGACATTAAAACATCCCTGTCCAGCATGAACAAAAATAAAACACCTGGGCCAGATGGCCTTACAACGGAATTCTACCTTTTCTTTTTCACATCACTTGGACCAATTTTACATGCCACACTAGAAGAAGCTTACATCAACAATGAGTTACCACATTCAATGAATACTTCATACGTAACGCTTTTACCAAAAAAAGATACATACCGAACACAACATATAAAATTACAGACCCACATCTTTACTTAACACCACAGACTATAAAAGTCTCACAAAAACACTAGCAAATAAATTAAAACCACATTAAAATACTCTAATACATATAACCAAAAATGCTGCACCAAAGGCAGGGACATATATAACCACAATCATTTCATTAGAGACCTTATTCAATATTCAAATGATAAAAACATCCAAACTTGCATATTATCTTTGGACCAAGAAAAAGCCTTTGATAGGGTAGACCATAAATACCAACATAAAATATTACAACACAACAAACTAGGAGATTATTTTTGTAATTGGGTTAAAATTGTATACAAGTCCCCCATTAGTAATCTTATAATTGACAACACACTTTCTAAAGACATTAAAACTGACAGATCAGTTAGACAAGGGTGTCCCCTTTCCCCTTATCTTTATATCCTATCCTTTGAAACTTTGTTAGAGAGAATTAGAAGGGAGGAGAGTATTAAAGGAGTAAGGATTCCTGGAGGTAATGAAACAAAAGTCATTGCATATGCAGATGACACATTTTTTTTTCCTATTGATAATAAGTCTATTTCAAAAATAATATCAATATTTCAAGAATTTGGAAGAGGTAGTGGGTCTAAAATAAACATAACTAAATCTGAAATTATGGGGATAGGTAAGTGGAAAGAAAGACTAGATTTCCCTTTAGAAAACGTAAGGAAAGATAGTCTTAGGATATATGGCATTTATTTTTCAAACAAACAGACTCAAACTAACACAGAAACATGGCAAAACATTGAACAATCAATAAAAAAGATAATTGACAGACATAAATACACAGCACACTCAATTTTTTGCCGGAGCACAATCATAAACACATATGTAATTCCTAAAACAATATACACAAGGAACATATGGGGACCTCCACCAGCCATTTTAAGACAAATCAACTTACACATAAGGAATTACATATTTCAAGGAACAATACAAATTATTAAAAATACAACATTAATCCAATCTAATCTAGAAGGGGGGATTAATTTACAAGACATACAAACAAAACTAAAAGCACTTAGAATTAAATTTATAGGAATTGCCATTAGAAAGAAGGAGGAACATTTATTTACACATTATTACATTGTAATGAGATTAGGACAGTTAATAAAAATTGTTAACAACACACCCCATTACATGGGAAGAAAGCTATTGGATTTTCATATGACAAGCATTCAAATGTTTGATTTAGTACACACATTTTGTAATGCAAAACATTTTGTTGAGTTAAAACTTCGGAAAATTCACTGTAATTATTTTAGTTTTGCTCTGTATATGTATTGAATGATTTTGATTAAAAAAGTGAATTAAAAAAAAAAAAAAAAGAAGTGGATTAATCTAATAAAAGGTTAGTCCACTTGTCTTCGATCCTACTTTGAAGGAGGTATTGTAAAACTCTTTCAAATATTAACAGTATGGATTGACTTGTGGACTGACTCCTAATAACATAATTAGTATGATACACATACTTTTATATGTATGAAAGTATGGTTTAAAAATGAGTTCAAATGCGCTTAAAAATAATTCCCGATAACTAAGGTTATAATATACATATTTTTTTTTTCAATAAAGAAACTTTGTTAGGTGCTTAATATTTTATTTTCGAAAAATGGAATCGTCTAAATATAAGGATGGCGTGGAAAAAATAAAAAACAACACCCTACAAGTGACCTTTCATGTCTTATATGTAGATGTAGTTCACTTGACGTTGATCCCTGCATCTAGGGAAACAATACAAATAATAGTCAGTGTTTATGAAATTGATATTTTCACAAATTCTTTACGAAAATATTAAGATAAATAATTATTAACTAAGCAAATCTTGAGCTTGATAAAATCTTGTTTGTAGGAAACACTAAAATAATCTCCACTGCACCTCTCATGTCTGTTCTCCCATCGATCTCCTTGCCCTTTAGGTCCAATCTCTTCCGTCATTCCCTAAAAAGGACAAAAGCCCAACACCCCCCACCCATCCATGGTATCAATTGCTTAATAGCAGTGGCGTAGCTAGGGTTGCTGACACCCATGTGGTCAACTCATGGCATCCCTTTTCTCTCCCCCTTTCTGACTTTTATGATGGATTTCATTTTGTTAAAGTAAGTACCAGTGTAACAATACAAAGAAAAAAAAACATAAGTAATTAAAGGTCAAGTGGTCAATGCATTTAAGAACAACGTTAATTTATTGTTATATTAATAGTGCATTGACTTAACTTAAAATTTGTTTTCCTGTTCTTCAAAACTGCAAACCTTTCAATAACTTTATCAGAATTAATATCCGTGTCCGCATCACTTTCAATTGATAGCAGAGCCAGTTCAGGAAGCCTTGACTGTCCCATGGTGTGTCGTAAATAGTTCTTGATATGTCTTCATTTTGACGTGCTCCGCTCACATGAACCCACAGACACACAGATCGAAAGAAACATTTGAAGGCATAGCCAGAGTATTGGAAGAGATTCTAAAAAGTACCATATAGCAATGAATGACCGCGTAAGCATAGACATCATCTAAAATACCTTATGCCAAATGTCAATCATATTCATATATTAAGAGGCGATGCTGGTGGCGCATCTGGGAAAATACAAATATATATCGGGTTTCAATGTCCATCTTTAATTTTCTATGTGAAGTTACCCTTCTCAGTGAAGAGTAGTTTACGAATTTGTAATATCTTTATTTAACTTTGACTTTGCATGAAGGTGGGAATTATTGAAAAGTCTACCATCAGAAATTGTAAGGATGTAAACTCTGTCAACACAGTGCCTCATGTAAAATTAAAGAAGATTAAATAAGAAAATGGAAAAGCCAATTGCGATATTTATATAGAAATCAACTCATTTAGCAGATATCGGGTTTTTTTATATTTTCCTTAAATAAGGGGAGTACCTATTTTTCGAGAGTGAAGTTTAAAGTTGGGGTAAAAAATTTAAGGAACTTGTGTCATGGGCCAAAAATATCAGTGCAAAGTTTCAGATCAAAATATTAATTTGTAGGGGGTCAATTAGCCGTTCAAAGATTTTGCAAGCCAACCACGAACAAAAACGAATGCAATATAAAAAGAATTAAAAGACCTTAAAGTATATTGCTACATAACAGACACATACAAAGTCTTTACAAAATTACAACAAAAATCAATGTGCATCACAATCATTGAATTAACAAAAGAATGATGTCATTTTTATAGCTAAAAAACTAATGTTGGATATTTCAACGAGATCGACTATGATCCACATTTACAGTCTACTCACTACTCCTTCACGATATATCCCTTAACGCAGGGAACGAATTCAAGTGAATAACAGCTTTATAATTGCATTATAATTCACTGAATCAAGTTGGAACTCGATAACACTGGTTAAGCATAATTTACATTATTTAAACCTAAGTTAAAAAATTAAAGTCACTTGTTTGGCCTATATAATAAGCAAGATGATAAATAAATAACTATAAAAAGTTTTATTACAGGATATGCTATTTTTAATTTCATATTTCAAAGAAAAATTGTTTTAACAAAATTGTATTAAAATGTCAAAATATATCCTAAGTTATATATACAAAAAGAAAACAAAAGCGATTGTTTCCCTTGAATATTATGTTTTTTTTCTAAAAACTTTTATGTGGGAAAAATAATATTCATAAATCTTTATTTATTTTTATTTGTTTGTTGCACTCCCTTGTCAGCTGTGTGGGGAATTGAGAACAGTGATTACATAATTAAAATGTTTGGTTTTGAAATTTCACTTAGTTTTACGAACACAATTTTAAAGACATTAAATGTAACAATTGTATACTGAATAAATTGCACGTGTTGGCAGAGTAAACATATATTTGTTAACAGGTAATGATATTTTTAAATACAGAGCGAACAATTATTGCTTCTAAGATTTTCATGTTTAACACAATTGGTGCAATTTACTCAGATGTATCGAGTGTTACTTTATATGAACTATAAAGAACCGTCTAATGTTAAGTAGCTTTGTAAAACTCACTAAAGCTCCCAGATGAGTACACACAAAAAAAAAATTATTATTATCAATCAAACGAAGGCATTGGTTGTACTATGGTGTCACTGCACTGAGTAATTAATTATTTAAACTGATAATACAAATAATTTGAATGTAACACCGCTGGCGAAACTAGAGTTGGTGTCATCCAGTGTGGTAAACTCATGGTGTCATCTGGTGTGGTAACTTATGGTGTCATCCAATGTGGAAACTCATGGTGTCATCCGATGTTTTTGAAACTCATGGTGTCATTCGGTGGGGTAATGTACTGTGTTTACTCCCACCCCCAAACCTTTCTCCCTGACTATCACGGTGCATTTCCTCTTGTTAAAGTAAGTCCTCCCGATAAGAATGTCTAGAAAAAGATGTCCACATTTATTGATGCTCAGAAGATAATATATTTAAGAACTTTAACCCCGTTAAGTTATAGTTATTTTTAAAAAAAAAGTAAATTTACTTCATTTAAAATGTTTGAAAACGTTTTTTTGACAAAGTTGGCCATTGACATAACAGGACATTGATATAGTGGGCCATAGATATATTGGGCAATTGATCTGGTGGGCCATTGATATAGTGGGCAATTTACATTGTGGGTATTTTACATGGAGGGCCATGGACATAGTGGGTCATTGCCATAACGGGACATTGATATAGTGGGAATAGACATAGTGGGCAATTGATCTGGTGGGGCTAGTGATAAGGTGGAAAATTTATATAGTGGGTAATTTACATATAGCGCAATTGACATAGTAGGCCATTAAAATAGTATGTCAGTGACATAGGGAGCCATTGACATAGTGGGTCATTAACATAAAAGGTCATTGATATATTTGGAAATTAACACAGTAGCCATTGACATATTTGGGCACTTGCAGATGACATACATGAGAAATAGATTTATCCTGACAGTTTAGTGACACGGCAACAAGATGGTCCGTGGACTTTGACTTAAAAGAGACCACTAATGGAGGCGCTGGGAAACATATGTACTAGAATTAGTTTTTTTTTCAGAAAAGATAGTATCCGAGAATTGACCTCAATTTAAATGTGTTATATACGCTCATTTCTGATGACTTTGGTATTAAAAGAGTAAAATCGTCAACATATCACCCCAATTCAAATTAGTTGTTTGGGATTTTCAGGGGCCCAACATAACAACAATGTTTGAATGGCTTGTTATAGAATTTAAATTACTAACCATATCACCGCATTTCAAACGGGTCTGTTTAAAGGTTTAATGGTTTACCATATCATCAAAATATTTCTAAATAATTTGAAGTAGGGGACTATGTACTTCTACTTACAACTAACTAATAGAATAAACTGACCGTATTCTAGTACTTGTTAAGGACTTGAATGTATTTTGTGATTGCGGTCATCTGCATGGGGTCGATTAGATCTACGGCGACCTTAGCCAACGGGGTCGTTATCACGTTCGTGTCCTGCCAATACTTTAGAATGTCCCTTAGAGAGAACAATGTATCTCCTATTCTTGGGGATCAATAATTGTTCTTCTATATGCCCCGTTTTTTTTTCTCAAAATGTTTATAAAGGAGATTTTTTTGAATATAATGGAAATCATAACAACTTTAAAAAAAAAAAATGTTTTGTCTTCAAAAAGCTAATGTTGGGTATTTTTATGGTCTGTCAAGAAACATATGGGGACAAATTAACCAGGGTCTCTACAGCCCAATAAATCATTATATAAGCCTTCAGTCACTAAGCTGTGAGCGGTCATGGCTCTAATAACAGCGTTGGCATTTAAAGCAGGGGCGTCATCTACATTTCCAATTATCAAATCGGCCACATGATAATCAAAGAGAGCTGCCACAAAGGTGCCTTTAAAATATGGTAGATTGATATCTACATATTCTGTCGGATACTGTCGAACTTGTCCGTCAATAAGTTTCAATGTAAAAAAACCTGGCAAAACTGTAATTGTATTTATCAAACTAGCTCTACATCTTATTATGCTGCGTCCTGTGTCTCTGAGAACCCCACCTGGTTTTCCCTCTAGCAAACCATGTACCAGATTTAATCTACACATTGATTTATTTCTAATTTTGTGCTCTACATTATCATTTAAAAATGACCTTGCAGAGAAAAGGAGCATTTATTATTCTGTGTTTCTTCACACACTCAACAGTGATTTTTGTGTTCTTTGACTGTTTATAGTCATATACGGCCACCCCTATCTTGTAAGGTGTGCGATCTAACATCACGATAAGTATGTTTTCTGTTACACTTACTCGGCCTAGTTTGAACTGTCGGACAAACAATGGAGAGATGACCTATTCCCTCGCTCCTATAACATTGCATTACACCGTTCTTATGTCTAGCCAAGGTGGTTTTGTCCCTGTTAATTTGGAAGCTTAAATGGTCAGGGTTTACATTTCTTTCAGGCCATGGTGAGCCAGTCGCAATGTACGGAACCTTTCGTATCTGTTTTATCTTAATTGTAACTCTGCCACCTGGTTGGGTGTTTTTAAAATTATCGATACTTTGCAAAGTCTCTTCTACACTTAGTTTTCTTTATTTAGTTAACTTTCCTAAAACTTCTTTAGACAAGAAACTCTTAATCTTATCCACTTCTAAAAGTTTCAAGAAATCCTCAAAAGTTTATGGGATTCCAGCATATCTTAACCAGGACTTTAAGCTGGCTGTGACCATTACGGCAAAAGTGCGACAGTCCTCGTCAGTTGGTATGTGTTACTTAAATCGATACTACTCTTCATTGAATCCATCACGTGTCAAAAGTTTTCTTCTTCAACTGCCAAAATCAGGGTCATTATTCAGTCTTGAGTCTGTCAGAAAGCATTTTAAACGAATGGTTAAATCTTCTGTCAAAAGTAGAGACCATTCTGCTTTGTTTATTCCCTGTCTTTTAGCTTAAAAGATAGAACTGAATAATTAAGTCACTTGGATAGTATTTTATGTTTTGAATTTCATACCTGAATGGGACAAAGTGTTTTGGACAGGCTCGTTTTTTTATTTTTTTTAAATTTTAATTTCATAGCTGAATGAGACTTTTTAGAATCTCTTCCAATACTCTGCCCAAGCCTTCAGATGTTTCTTATGATCCGTGTGTCTGCGGATTCATGTCAGGGGAGCTTGTCAACATGAAGAATTATCAAGAACTATTTACGACACACCCTGAGAGAATCAAATCCTTCTGATCTGGCGCTGCTATCAATTGAAAATGATGTGGTAAAGGATATTCATTTTCATAAAACCATTGACAGGTTTGCAGTTTTGAAAAAGAGGAAAGTAAATACAAATATTTCATGCCTAGGCCTCCATAATTTTAGCTACGTCTATGTAAATAAATAATTTTAAAAAATAGCAGCTAATTATTTTTTTTTTATAAATATTATATTTAATCATATTTGAATTAGGATTTTTTAAACGGCAAACGGAAATCGAATTCACGCAAAATGGATATAAATGAATTATTCTTTTGTACAAGGATGACGTGACACTGGTATTATCTTTACCTCATATAACGTCTAAAGGAGATGTTTTAAACACAACAAACTACTTCAGCGAAGGAGAGGATAACATATGCCGTATTTCCAAACCTTGATCAAAATCAAAATGATATTTTTGTACAGAGAGACAAGTAATTGGGGTAATGAGATTTAGGGTCAGAATTAAAGTGTTGGGTTCCGTACAAGTAGGGATTGAGTTCGAGATTATTTTTTGTGTGGTATTTTAAAATATTTTAACAAAATTAATTTGTAGCGTGATTATCGTTAAAATTATTAAAATTAAAGTTTGAATGTGTCATATGGGTGAGAAAAGGGTTGGGACATAATTTACTTCATGTTAATAGTTTAGAACAGGGGTGTCAAACTTGCGGCCCGTGGGCCATTAGCGGCCACCAAGACGTTAGTTTGCGCCCGCAACATGACAACAAAGATTAGAGTAATGCGGACTGCGAGTTTTCCCCATTATCATATCTATAATGTGACCCCCACGATGGTTTCAGTCGAATGTCACCGTCTGGTGTAATTCAGTTTTTAATTCTGTTTTAATAGTTTTGGACCTTATTATAACGGTAGTGATCTTTTTAAAACCAGACTAAGATATGTTATTTTATAAGCATATACTGGAGAAAATCGTGGCCAAAGTGCGGTGTTTAGAAAAAAAATTATTAAAATGTCAGTAAGTGGGTATTGCACAAACATAATTTTGTAAATTGTAGCAATATGACAGAGAATCAAATAATATCTATTAAAATTGCCCCTACTGTTAACAAGTGATTGAAATTCCGATCATGTCAGCTTGGTTCCATGTCAAAATAGGGTTATTCAAAAAGGCCTTATCTACGATAATTCATAAATGTTGCCTACCTCTGCCTACTGTTTGAACACGTTTTAGCCTTCAAAGCTTTCGACGACGAAGGTTGGGATGGTTGTTTCTGTACTAAGTGATAACAAATGGCTCATGAGCTTGGCTTTTCTTGAAGTAACAAGAAGTTACAAGATGAGGACTGGCTTGTCAGTGTTGCATATTACAATGTCACTTGAATGTGCACACAATTGCGTTATGGTTCCTTGAGAAACATCTGCTATTCCCCAAAATGAAAGTACTCATGGATTTAGGAACACCATGCAGTAGTAAGAAAACTGATTCCAATGCTGTGCTATAGGACGAATTTGATTGCATGTTTTTAGACTTCAAAACACACAGAGCCACTTTTCAACTTTTGCTGATCCTTTCTCCTTTAATTTCTCCCCCCTTCCCCCCTCAACTTCCCACCTTCGCTTCAAATGGAGCTGATTAATCTTCAGTGAAATTATAAGTTCAGGGAGTGAATGGAGAGACAGACGAGCTGTGTATGAAGTTGCTCTGCTAAGTTTCTAGCAGCAAGTAAGAAGAAAGTGATGTCTAGTTCCCTTAATAAGAACCCATAATATTTTATGTTATTAGGTTAGGCAGATTGTACCTGTTGAACTTTATTGAATGTATAATAGCTTTTTTTTACCTTAATGAGGCCCAGCTTCACTCAGACTCTACCTCCTGCGGCCACGAATGATTTGGATTTGGGACCTCTGGTTTAGAATGTTTTCCTACTGGCTGTTCATTGCTATTGTAAATCGGCTTTTTATTTGTCTATGCGCACAATATGACTTTGATTATGTATATTTCGCATTATATAAATTTCTTAAAATTTAAAAATTATGTAGTTTCGTAAAAAATACATTTGATATAAGACTAAAATTAATAGTTTGTTTAAATATACAAACTTATCCGAAAGATACAATTAATTTATGTCACATTATACTCAAATGTATCAAATAAATAGTTAAACAAACCAAAGCAATTGTTTCTCTTGAAAAAAAAAAAAAAAGTCTTTTATGCTCTTTAAAAAAATTATCAATACTGAGAGCTTAATTGATATAACAAAAAAGTTATTTATTATTTAAGTAGTATTTTTAGTTGTTTTTTTTTTAGTAAATCAGCCTCAGGTTTCATTGCAATTTAACTTTTTTTTTTTTTTTAATAAAAAAAAAAAAAGTGTCATTGAAATTTAACTTTTTTTTTTTTTTTAAATTGAAAAAAAAAATAATGTTAAATGAAAACGTTTTAATTATTTATAAACCAAAAGAACCTATTAGCAAAGAGAAATACCTAAGTTATAACTGATTGTTTTTCATCATTTACTGAAAAACATATTTACATGAAAGTTAGTGTAAATTATATGTCTTATTATTATTAGAAGTATTAGTCTTTTTATATAGCGCGGTACCTCTGCCTATGTCTGGGATCACCACGCTGTACATACAATTTAACAAACATAATCATGAAATAAAAAATTAACAAAACATACATAAATAAAACAAAAGAAATGTATATTGACTCCACCCATTCTATAACTTTGACATGCCAAGCCAAGGACTGCCCCCAGCAACATCGTTCAGCGATCAGAAGGGGAAATCATTCAAGACAGTCCAGTGAAAAATGTGTTTCGAATGCAGTTTTTAAGGCTGTGATGGTCGTTTATTGCGCATGTGTAATGGAAGAGAATTTCATGGTTTGGGGGCACACAAAGATCGTTTACCGTATGTTTTTGTGCGAGTTTTGTCCACAGACAGAATACACGCGTCTGAGGAGTAGCTAAGCTGTCAAAGTAGTGAATAGACAGAGAGAAGTTCGATTAGAAGACCTATTGTTATAAAACATTTAACATAATATATCGATAAATATTAACTGCACATATTTTTTCATTAATTTTTCCAATGAAATATGTTTGTTATTATGTTAGAAAAAAAAAAAAAAAACCCTTTAGTCTGTGGTGCATGTTTTCTGTACTGTGAAAGTAATTGTTTTGATTAATAATTTTCTTTAATTTAATTGTAGAATAGATCATACATAACATATTAGCTGTTTATTGAATCCCTAAATCTAAGGAACGAGTTAACATGGACGATTGCTTTATAGAAGACATACCTTTGCACTGATTTTTATTTTTTTTCTAATAGATTTAAACACAGTGTACTATTAAAGGATCACATTTATAGTAACCGTTTCCTCTTTAAGGATACGTCTATCAAAACAAATTTTTCATCATTCCTTTCAATATTACGTTCTCATATGCGCGATGGACACAAAAAACTATGTGACGTTAAATATATATTTTATCATCCCTCCCCACATTTCGAAATCTGTCACACGTTTTTTCTCCCCACCCCCTAGAGTGGAGGACTATTGAACGATTCCTTTGTCAACTGTGTTATTTACTAAGTATTGCCCTTTCGAATATGATATGGCAACGAATTCTAAATATGGCTCTTTAGAATTGGATATAGCAACTCATATTCAATATGGCCTTTTAGACAAGGATATATTCAATCTCTTACTAATTATTGCCTTTGATAATAGGATATAGCCACTGATAACTGGTTATATATTTACAACAATGTGTTGTATATTTGTTGAAACATTTAACGAGTTGCATGACATCTAACATTGCAAACCCACTTACACATTACATTCAATAATTTTTAAAAAAATTTGATATCAAGCCGCAGACTTCTGGACATTGGTTTTAACACAGGCCTCTGGGTATTAGTTTTAACACAGGCCTATTGGCATTGGTTGTAACACAGGACTCTGGGCATTGGTTTTCACATGGCCTCAGGACATTCGTTTTAACACAGGCCTTTAGAAATTGGTTTCAACACATTCCTCTAGGCATTGGTTTGAACATATTCCTCTGGACATTGATTTTAACACATGCCTGTGGGCAGTGGATTTAACACAGACCTGTGGACATTGATTTTAACACAGGCATCTTGGCATTGTTTATAACACAGACCTCTGTACATTGGTTATAATACAAGCCTCTGGGCATTGGTTTTAACACAGGCCTCTTGGCATTAGTTTTAACACAAGCCTTTCAACATTGGTTTTAACACAGGCCTCTGGACAATTTTTTTAACACAGGCCTTTTTGCATTGGTTTTAACATAGGCCCCTGGACATTGGTTTTAACACAAGCCTTTTGACATTGGATGTGACACAGGCTTCTGGGCTTTGGTTTGAACACACTCCTCTGGACCTTGGTTTGAACTTAGTTCTCTGGGAATTGGTTATAACACATACCTCTGGGCATTGGTTTTAACACAGTCCTCTGAGTATTGGTTTTAACATAGGGTTCTAGACATTGGTTTGATCACTTGCCTCTTGACATTGGTTTTAACACAGACATTTAGGCATTGGTTTTAACATATACCTCTGGACATTGATTTTAACACAGACATTTGGGCATTGTTTTAACACATGCCTTTGGACATTGGTTTAAACACAGGTTTCTGGACATTGGCTCTAACACAGGTTTCTTTGCATTGGCTCTAACACAGGTTTCTTGGCATTGGCTCTAACACAGGTTTCTTTGCATTGGCTCTAACACAGGTTTCTTTGCATTGGCTCTAACACAGGTTTCTTTGCATTGGCTCTAACACAGGTTTCTTTACATTGGCTCTAACACAGGTTTCTTGGCATTGGCTCTAACACAGGTTTCTTTGCATTGGCTCTAACACAGGTTTCTTGGCATTGGCTCTAACACAGGTTTCTTTGCATTGGCTCTAACACGGGTTTCTTTGCATTGGCTCTAACACAGGTTTCTTGGCATTGGCTCTAACACAGGTTTCTTTGCATTGGCTCTAACACAGGTTTCTTGGCATTGGCCCTAACACAGGTTTATTTGCATTGCTTTTAACACAAGCATGAACTGTATCACAAATGTAACTGTATTACTTATCGGATATTTTTATTTTTATTTTACCCTGATTAAACAACATTGAAAAGAATTTAGGCCTATGTTTAATATTCTAATACAAACGCCGAACTGGTTACACTGGGACTCGTAATATAGTACCATATGTTCTCAGAAAATAACTAAAATTTCAAAATTGTACATACAATGGTTCCATACATTGCATCACTGAAATAAAAATTTTCCCGGCATTTGCCACGTTGATGGACAAAGATGTGCCGGGGGAGCGTCAATTGAGAATGCCCCCCAGAGACAACCGAACAAAGGTGGGGTGGCGTTTGGGCATGTGGCAGAACTCCATACATATAATAAATGTATAACCTAAGTATCCCATTTTTCGTTTAACTAAATATAATTTTGCATCATTTGAGACCTAATCATAATAGTTGTAAAAAATTAGATTCCCTTAACATGTTTGTTTATATATTGTACAAATTTGTATGTTCTACTACTTATTTCAATGAATTTTGAATAAATCAGTCCAAACATGACGGAGATACAACAAAATTGTGCGTACTACTCACACAAAAATGATATTAATATGTATGTATATATAATGGGCTTTTAAGAAACACATTAAAATAAGTATCATTTGAATGAAGAAATACATTCACTTGTAATACATACATCTGGTGGACCACAACATTTAACAACGCTGGCTGAGTTAAAAGCCAGGCTCCTAAGACTAAGGCCCGCCTGCCTTAATCTTAGGAGCCTGGCTTTTATTTTCCGTTATCATATTGTTGTCTTAAACTGCTGCAAGCTGTATTGGGAGAAGGGGAGAGAAGTGTTTGACAAAACTGGGGCATTAACATTGTGAAGCTGCTTTGTGTCTTTTAAAAATAGATTTATGCTGCTTAAAATATCTTAAATAATATGTCAAAATCTAAAGTTACTGTGTGGTCAACTTGAGACTATATCTATCTATATATCTTTTAAAATAAACGTTGTGTTGAAACATTAGCAGTGATTCCACGCCGATGATAACATTACAATCATCCATGCAATGTGCACGTCCGTCAATGTATCTTAATTTGAATGTCAGAGTTGATTGGGCAATAGAGCATCGAAATATAACGTAAGAAAGGAAAAGTAATACGCCCCCCAAGCTGCCTGTCAACTTGAGAGGCATTTCACATATTACGTCAACACCGATGATCGCCATGAGTGTGTGGGGGTTTTGGTAACTCGAATGTTCCTACATGTATGCATTATATTCTACAGTAGTTATTTTGACAGTCCCTAATAGAACCAACTGCCTTCTACATGTGTGCATATATTCTACAGTAGTTATCCTGACAGAGTCTAATAGAACCAACTGCCTCCTAGATGTATGCATATTTTTGCAGTAGTTATCCTGACAGTCTCTAATAGAACCAACTGCCTCCTAGATGTATGCATATTTTTGCAGTAGTTATCCTGACAGTCCCTAATAGAACCAACTGCCTCCTAGATGTATGCATATTTTTCCAGTAGTTATCCTGACAGTGTCTAATGGAACCAACTGCCTCCTACATGTGTGCATATATTCTACAGTAGTTATCCTGACAGTCTCTAATAGAACCAACTGCCTCCTAGATGTATGCATATTTTTAGTGTAGTTATCTTGACAGTGTCTAATAGAACCAACTGCCTCCTAGATGTATGCATATTTTTACAGTAGTTATCTTGACAGTGTCTAATAGAACCAACTGCCTCCTAGATGTATGCATATTTTTACAGTAGGTATCCTCACAGTCTCTAATAGAACCAACTGCCTCCTAGATGTATGCATTATTCTACAGCAATTATCCTTAGAGTCTGTAATAGAAACAACTGCCTCCTAAAAGTATGTTAAATCCCTGATTTCTTATTATGCCTCTTAAGTCTATCAACATATCCTCCCATTGTGTCACATTAAATTGCCATTCTTATGATTTGCGTTTCTTCTTCTTCTATATTTTGAGGGCTAATGATCATTGTATTGATTGTTCTTTCTCATAGGTATGTGGAGGGGTTTGAGATCCAACTGTGAAAAGTTTTGAAAAGGATACTTCACTGGTTGCAAGGACTACGCAGCAATAGTATTAAGACCTGAGGATGGAAGGGAGGAGGCAATAAACACAAATGGGTCAAATATAGTCGCCCCATCAGTTGCCTTTGGAAGCTTGTTCCAATCACTTAGTGTCTTGGGCAGGTATAAGCAGTTCATGTACTGAGTCCTTGTTGCTAGGATCCGAAACTTCAAAAATTATTAATGTGCTCGTCCAAAAGGACCTCTCTTTAAATGGTGACACAGAAGTACCTTATGGAGCAAACTGGCTCAAGAAAATAGCCATGCAATTCGTAAACGTGGTGTAGAAGGTTTATACTACTGCAGGTTGACAGAGTCTGGCAGTGTCCTATTATCATCAATAGTTCACTATATTTAGCTAAAGTAATATTTTTCCAGCGACAATAATCTGTAGTCTTCTCGTCCTGGTGATGCACTAAATTCGCTCTTAAAACAATCTGGTCCCACCCACATTAGTGGGGAAAAATATATTACTAGAGACCCTTAAAATTTTAGTTCGGACGAGTCTCGCCGGAAAGTCAAAATAGACATCTAAAAATCGTACACCAATGTACGCCAAAATGGCAAGAGTAAGCAGGCATTCAGTGGCCTAATAAGTAATTATTGTAATTAGCATTAATACATTAATTGCCTTTAATGTTTGTTTTAAAGTGCATCATTCTGATCAGTTCACACGACCAAATTACCTGCAAATGTTGCCTTACTTTTTTCTGTAGACGCACTATTTTGTGCGTGTTTTTTTGTTTTTTTTGTGGACGAAAACGGAAATTTAATCGAACAGTAATTTGCAAGATGTGAAAAGGCTTCATACAAAAACCGCAACAAATGAATAATCGAAAATTTGATTAAGTGAAATAAGCTTAAAGATGATAAAAAATGCAAGCACCAAAATTAACTTATTTTGAACATTTCTAGTAGACTTTTAAAATGATATTTGTTATATTTATTTTACTCTTTACCCCGTACATTTTTGCTTTTTGAATTGCAAACTTTTGATTTAATTTGATTATGACAAAAATTTTCAGGAACATATCTTTAGGTCAGGTCGAATGGCCATGTTAAATTTGGCTGTGATCTTGTATTTTGTTTTTTGCGATCGAATGACCCATTTACAAACAAATAAGGTTATTCCCAATGAATTTTGTAGAGCAACTGTGAGAAATATGAATTGTAGCCATTTCTCATTACCGTTCGCATGTTTGTCTATGATAATTTCCTGTGAAATATGTCATTAACTTACCATTGTTTATCTGTGAGACTCTGCTTCGTAATACGTCTTTAACTTTCAATTGTTTGTCTATGAGAACGTCTTTGTTAATAAGTCATTAACTTGCCATTGTTGCGCCAATGAGATCTGTTGGACAAAACGTCATTCGTTTTACATTTTTCTGTTAATCCACATGAAGAAATTTTGAAAGAATAAAAGTCTTAATATGAAAAAACATTTTGTTGTTTGATTGTCTTTTTATGTTAAGACATTTAGAGGTTTGAACAATTGTATATCTTGAGTGGCATTTTAATATTCCTTCAGTTGTATCATCAAATAACTAGACAAGGATAGTTCAAGAATTTGATAGTTTCAATCCCTTAGAATTTATTATGATTTTATCAGGTCAAATATCCATAGAAGGTAATAGCATAACTCCATGTGTGAAAGACAGAAACATATAAGTATTACTTAGAGTTAAATGGGTTCAAACAGGCAAAATATTAAAGTGTAAAAAAAAAAAAATTCTGAGAAAACTTTGAATGTGACAAATAGTTATAACGATATATTGCTAATATGTTTCTATAGTTTCATTGTAACGAGCTTCAGAACTGTAACTATATACTGACAATTAACGATGAAATAAGTCAATCAGCATAGTTAAAATATGTCTGAAGGTTAAAATTGTATAAAATTAATTTTTTGGGGGATATTTTCACACAATAGTGCCGATTCTGTTTACATCAAAAAGTCTCTTTTTAAAATAATGTCAACATCTTTAGTGTTTGTTTGTCATTTTAATGACGCATACATTTATCATCATTCAGTTAATTCTTATTTAAATTAGTTTGTAAAAAAGACACTATGTTACACTATCTTCATACAATAGAATCTTAATTATGAAATCCATGTTTATATAATACACATTCATGACCCCAGAGATGCATTGAACGTGTTATACTATATTGATTGATTTAAGTATTAGAGGATATTTCATTAACGTGTTATGTCATATGTTTGTGTGAGAAATTAGAAGTGATATGGTGGTTTTAATTTTATTTCTTGTGTCTGAGGTTAGCTCAGTTCTAAAAAAAACATTACTTCCTTCCATTAAATATCACCAAATCCCATGTTGGTGTCGCTGCTAGTATTGTGCAAGGGAATATCTGTAACCGCTCCCCTCTTTAGCTAAGCCTCAGGACACGGTCACTTTTTTCTTATTTGCGCACATTTTAAAGAGTTTAAATATTTCTATATTTATGAAAGATCAGTTTGGAAGGTCGGGGATCAGCTAATGATATGAATATGTGTACGACCGAGGATTTGCGTGAGACAGAGATTATTTTGGTGTTGCCTCTCTACAATTAGTGAACGAATTTGAGAGTATGAGCGTACTAGCAATTTAAGAAAATTAACGCGCAATGGAAAACATGTGTTTAAGCTGTAATGAACATTTGTATCTTTATTTTAAATTTTAAAAGTCAAAATTTCTAAAATACAGGAAACTAAGTTAGAAAAATCTAATTTTGCATTATTCACTAAATCTTTCGCTATTTTATTTTGACACTTTAAAAAAAAAAAAACTTTGACAAAAATATTTAATAAATCGCATCTTTTTTATAAATGGTCTAAAATATCATTAAAAGATTAAAAATACAACACTTATTTCCCAAGAAAACATATTTATGACATTATTATCCTTTAATCATTTTTTAAACAATAAAACAAATTAAATCTTTATTTCTATAATATGAAAATACATTTTTTAGTCATATGACTGAACAACTCTGAAGTTTTGGGGAATATTTATTTTATACATTTTAATAATTTTTTTCGAAAAATGTGTAAAAAATAAATAATATATATATATATATATTGATTTCTTAAAATGTCGTTGATCCAGTTAAACAAAAGTTTGTCTCATGAATACTCAATGACAGTGATTTGATATTAAAATGTATTTGACAAACTATGTCAGCTAGATCATATATTAAGTAAATGTGTAATAGTCTGACTTAAAGCTAAACAGTAATAATCATGTAACAACATTCACTGCAAGGAATGTAGTGTAGTAGAAGTAGTAGTAGTTGTAGTAGCTCCATCTCATTGTCTTAACCTGGCTACGCTACTAACACTTAAAGAACACTACCTACTGTGTAGCTCGTACATTTTTTTTTAAAAATCTTGGCTGTTCCTTCAGTTTTTAAAAACGTGTCTCTTCCTACAGTATTTGAACATCTTGACTGTTTATACAGGCAAAAAGCTATGCGTAGCTACTGTCATTGTCACCTTCTTGGAAAAGAAAACTAATACAAGAGAGATTTGGCCCACAAAATACTCTCATCAAATCTCCAATGTATTGTTTCATATAAGGTGCTTCTGATCTACAGATATGTTCTAAATTAAAATATGGCTTTCGGAGTTCTATGAGACTGTGTTAAAATCTGTAACCAGTAAAATAGTTTACTCTTGATCTTACTAATTTAAAACTCACAACTTATATTAATAATCCATTATGAAAGCCTCGAACGTGATTTGCTTTAAATATAAGGATAAACTTAATATATTTTAAGGCGTCAGTTACTTGGTTTTTAGTATGACAATCTTATCGTTTTTTGTTTGTTTTTTTTTTTGCGTAAAATATATTTTCATTTTATTGTACTCATTATTGCCCATTGGGCACTTTACTTGCCGAGGGGGCTGTCGTTCTCCCTCTCCTCTTGGAGAGATGCCTGAAAGAAACATTGGCAGTGAGTACAAAAAATAGCATGCTATCATAAATGATTTTATTTTTTTAACATTTAACACGTCCTGTTATTTTGGTTTTGAAAATCAATCTTCCGGAAATAACAATGTCGATTACTTAAGCTATAAACTAGTCTCTATTTCTTGCCCTATTTTCATCTTTCCTGTCTGCTGAGGAAGTCCTTAGCCATTTTTTTTTATAACTGTCCTGATTCTAAAGTTAAACTTCCACTTATCTTATTATTTTATTTTATTTTTTAAAGAAGGTTTGTTGGTAATAAATGATTTTAAAGGGAAACTATTGATTTTTTTTTTATAAAAAAAATTTTGATATATTTGAGGATTTTTTAAGACCTATTAATTTCGTTTCTGCTATTGTAATGCATTTAATACATTTTTAATGAAAGTGTTTTGCAGTTAGTCTTAAAATGATTTCTATCGTTTTTTTTAAAAATGTTTTCTTTTCATTTCTAGAAAAACTTTAAATTTCTAATTTTAAAAGAAATATTTGCACTAATAAATATGCCTAACCAACGATGTATACGCAATGTAATTATCCTACACGTGACTTACAATAAGCTGTAGTCAACTTGAATTCGATCCCGAAATCTAGGGATATATTAAAACGTAATTAAATATGGTACCCTTACATCCTCGCGATTGTGTACTTACGTGCAGTGTTTCTATTAGACATACTTCCGGAGGGGGACTTTAACTAGCGTCAAAAGTGCAAAATGGTCTTTGGTAATGTTAAATGGTTGAAATTAATGTGTTTCAGAGTTGGAAAGGGGGGAGGCGTAAAAATGAATCGTGTCCCCTTACACTAAACACTCTAGAAAATATGTGGCCGCCCATGGTGGCATTAATAACCCTTTCGCGAACCTCAAGTTATTTGAAGTTTTTACTCAATGTGTGGTTCATGGACTATTCCCCCCAAAAAACATCCTAGTATTCAACAACAACAAACCGTGGATGAGCAGCGAAATAAAGGAGGTCATACACCACAAAAAGAACATGTTTAAGATTAAATATCAGCAATTCATTAAAGCTTAACAAAATATTAAAATATAAAATATATCAGGGTAAAAAAAAAGAAAAAACGAAAATTCGGAAACTCATTCCTTACTTACAACTCAAAGACTTGTTGGGCACGTCTAAAGCAAATAACATGATATACTCTTAAGCGAGAATGCTTATGTGTTGAGGACGTGAGGAATTTTGTCAACGATTTAAATGACTTGTATTGTCATTTTGACAGCCTGGACTTTGGAAGAGTACACAATGTGATTATGAATTCCTGTAAATATGGCAGAAGTACTTTCTTTATTTTTTCACCGAACAGGGAATGTAAACAAGTGGACGCCGCCAAGGCTTCAGTGCCAGACAAATTAAAGGCCGGCTCATTAAACTATGTTCAGACCAGCTCTCCTACATCTTTGTTACATATTTAATAACTCTTATGTAACTCACACAATACCAGCAATTTGAAAAATTCAGAAATCATAAAAATTCCAAAGAAAAATAATTGAACATGCAACAACATTTTACGATCTATTGCACTTCCCTCTATTGTAATGAAATATTTTGAACCAATAATTCTGTAAAAAAATGTTGAATGAAGTACAGCAAAAATGTGATCCATAAACCAATTTTCTAACAAATCTGTCAGAAGTACGGATGATGCCATCTTACTAGTTTTGGAGAGACTTTACCATCATCTAGACAGACCTAAACACTCGCCATAGTGCTTTTCTTAGACTTCTCATCAGCATTTAACACCATTCAACCACACCTCATGATAAAGAAACTTTCCTCGCTAGGTGTAAATTTAAATATTTAGGATTGGAAACTGAACTTTTTAACACATTGACCACAATATGTCAAGGTAAGTAACCAATTATTTCTAACCAGAGAAATAAGCACAGGGGCACCACAAGGCTAAGGTCTCTCCCCTGTACTGTATACAATTTATACAAATGATATTCAAAGCTCAAGCGACACCTTTCCAATTTCAAACTTTGCTGATGATACCACCATTGTTGCCTTGATATCTGAATGAGAAGGCCTATACCGTAATTTAGTTAAGCTTAATCAATTGGTGCGATGAAAATTTTCTCCAGCTGAATGTCTCAAAAACAAAGGAAATGGTTGTTGATTTCAGGAATGGGAGGCATACAAGTACTTAGTTGTCACCACTAATAATAAGCTAACATGGCATGAGTATGGCCAAATGCTGTATACGAAATTCAACCATATAATGTTCTACATCAAAAAACTGTACAATATTTGCGGAAACAAGCAAATCATTAACTCATTCTACAGTAATTTCAGTATTACCTGCTGGTGTTGGAATTCAACGTCTGATATTAAACACAGCACAAAGAGACTAATCAAGAAAGCTAGGAACATAACGCAAACTAGACATCCTTCACTCGAAGAACTACTTAAAGAAAGATGTTTTTGTAAAACTAAACACATATTCGATGATACATCCCACCCTATCTTCAGCACAGATACTAGGATTGGCCCTTTCGGGAAGAATTCTTTCCACCAGGGCGAAAACTGAAAGATACAAACATTCTTGTGTTGCTAACTCTATACAAATTTTCCAGCGTGCTCCCTCAGAAGTCACACATTGTTAATGAGAACTAATAAGATCACAATTTGGCTAAGAGATCTCGCTGAATGGCTGTTTGAAATAATTGAAATGTCTTGTGTTCAAATTATTTTATGCTCACCAAACTACTCCACAGCCGGGAAGTGACGTAGCTCTACTTCAGGAATCCCTACTGAAAAAGCTCCCATTGCACGTCACGGGCTTTCAGTTGACCGCTGCACTTGCGTCAAGTGTCGAGGGTTGGTAACTCTTGTGACAAAAAAAAAAAAAACAACTCACCGCTGAACTGGTAGAGAGCAGGAACATTGGTGGGACTAGATAGCATTTAGTCAAAATGGAACTGGTAGAGAGCAGGAACATTGGTGGGACTAAATAGCATTTAGTCAAAATGGAACAGGTAGAGAGCAGGAACATTGGTGGGACTAAATAGAATTTAGTCAAAATGAAATGGTAGAGAGCAGGAACATTGGTGGGACCAAATAGCATTTAGTCAAAATGGAACTGGTAGAGAGCAGGAACATTGGTGGGACTAAATAGAATTTAGTCAAAATGGAACTGGTAGAGAGCAGGAACATTGGTGGGACCAAATAGCATTTAGTCAAAATGGAACGGGTAGAGAGCAGGAACATTGGTGGGACTAAATAGCATTTAGTCAAAATGAACTGGTAGAGAGCAGGAACATTGGTGGGACTAAATAGCATTTAGTAAAAATGAACTGGTAGAGAGCAGGAACATTGGTGGGACTAAATAGAATTTAGTCAAAATGAACTGGTAGAGAGCAGGAACATTGGTGGGACTAAATAGAATTTAGTCAAAATGAACTGGTAGAGAGCAGGAACATTGGTGGGACTAAATAGAATTTAGTCAAGATGAACTGGTAGAGAGCAGGAACATTGGTGGGACTAAATAGCATTTAGTCAAAATGAACTGGTAGAGAGCAGGAACATTGGTGGGACTAAATAGCATTTAGTCAAAATGAACTGGTAGAGAGCAGGAACATTGGTGGGACTAAATAGCATTTAGTCAAAATGAACTGGTAGAGAGCAGGAACATTGGTGGGACTAAATAGCATTTAGTCAAAATGGAACTTGTAGAGAGCAGGAACATTGGTGGGACTAAATAGAATTTAGTCCAAAAGTCAAAATGGAACCGGAAACGCATCGCCGCTATTCGAACCCGGGTCCCATTAGACTAAATTATTCGGATGTCATTTGTGATATGTTATTTTAGTTAAACTGAAGAAATAAGTATTTTTTTTACAAGCATATAGTCTATTCAGTTATCTTTCATGCTATACCACATTGTGTCTTTCATCTTAGAATAATATTTAAAAAAATTGTAATCCCAAACTATAAATTCTTGGACCCAGGTCCGAATAGCCACTTCATTTAATATACCCCTAGGTATAGGGATCGAATTCAAGGTAACTACATCTTAAAGTGAGACACTTGTATCACCTACCGATACTATGACAAGAACATTTGTTAAGCATATTTTTTGGTACATATAGTCTGTTTAAAACAGAACGTTAAATGTTTTGATTTTAATGAACAAAATCATTAACACAATAAGTTAGTAATCATTTGAAGAATGGCTGCACATTTTTTCTATTAAAACATCCACTAAATACATTATCAGTACAAAAATAAAATTAAAATGTGTCACAAAAATACTCAAAGATATCAAGACGCACATTTTGAAAACAAACTTTATTGTTTCCCTTTAAAAACATTTCTTAGCAACAATCCTTATTTAAATCAAGAAAATAACAGAAGAAGATATATGGAAGCTTGACTTTGTAACCGGGACAATAGGATCCACAAGTTGGAAATCCAACTTTTCGATTTGCAATGGAGAATATTTAAGTGTTAAACTCGTCTCCATTAGTTTGTCCTATTGTCTTCTGTCCTGTCTGCTAATGAAGGCTCTTAGCCAAAAAATTATTGTCTTATTATCTTGAATCTTAATTCAAGCTTTCACACACTGTCACAATGACAATGGCTTGAAAATCAAAACAGAGGCGTAGTGATTTAAATAATAATTATTTTTTTTTTCTATTAACACACGATCACAATAATAATAGTTAATAGGTGAAATGCGAGCAAATGCTAATGCCGAACATACTGAGCCCGAAAACACTTGGAATTTAGTTTCTCGCATGTGCGCCAGAAGAAAACTCTCTAGGGGGGGGGGGCAAAACATTTTTAGTAATTAATGTAGTTTTAATTTACTGTAGCGTATTTGTATGGTGAACGAACGGACAGGACATCATCTTACTTACATTTCTTTTTATTTTCTCTTTACTTTAATAAATGTTTTATCCATTTATGTTTAAAAAATTTTTATCCAATCAATCCAGAAGGGGGGGAGGGCTCCCCTTGCCCCCCTCCTGCGGGCGCCCATGTATATATATATATGTAACGGACTATGTTTTCACATGTAAACAGAGAGGTAGCATGAGTGGACAGTGAGTGTGTTCACCAGGTTTTTCCACGGGGAGAGACAATCAATGTGGATTGTATTTTTGAGAACAAATGTGAACTCCACGTTTTTGGAGAGTAAAATTATGTTTT
>CAXITT010001211.1:115403-130801 GCA_964033795.1 Lymnaea stagnalis | reverse complement strand
AAAAAAAAAAAAAAAAAAAACTCACCGACAAATAGGTACATTCAAACATTTTTTAACATGTGCATGTTAATATTTTCCTCATCTTGATGGATATGTCTTTGAAATCATCAATGGTCTGAACTGTTATCTTCTCAAATTAATGAACTATTTCGATCAATAGAAAAAAATCATGAGTACTTTTTGTATTTGTCGATTTGGCCATAATGTTTAAAGTATATATTTTAAAATAAATATCTTATTTAAAAAAAAATATGGCTATTGTTATAAACTGTGAATTATTAATTATATAAGCAAGAAAAGTAAATAGATATATACAACTTATTTAGTAATCATAGTTAAAAATAAATCTACTGAAAAAATAGTTATTAAAAACCACTACATAAGATACGATAAAAGAAATCAAATAAATTATAAATAGTTTGTCATCATTTAATTTGAGATATACACATTTATTTTGAATTTTACTATTTCCTTTAACTTTATAAAAATATATTTTTCTATACTTTTTGAGATACGCTATTTAAATGTATGATAAAAATAAATTTATATTTTATTCTTACTTTTTAACTAATTACTATGTATACCATCAGCAAAAAATAGATTACGTATATTTCATATTTTGTTGCCAAACTATAATTAAAAATCCCTAAAAACAATGTTTTTCGATAAATCCTTTAGTTCCCTTGTATGCATTTTTAAATTGTATTTTATACTCAAAGGAGTTATTTCAACTAATATTTCAGAAACACAGGAGACAATAATACGCACCAAAAGCATGGGCAATAGTTTGACGAATTTCCTTTAGCGCAGTTATCGAGGAATTTATATCCTTCATCTTCTCTTTGAAAACTCACAGACATTAATTTTGGCGTTTAGGGGAGGGAGCCGGGCAAACTATTTGAAATGCTGTGTTGTCCTTAGCATCGAGTCTGTAATCCAACTTTCAGCTCGATAGGATGAAGGAACGAGGGTTAACTTCGAATATTTTCAAAAAAGCCCAGAAAGACGCACACAAACAAACGCGAAGGGATTGAGATTTTAACAAAATTTAAAAAACAACTTTTTTCGTAAAAATCCTGTAAAAGTCCTCTATAAAATGGAATATTTAGCCATTTAGGTATGGGGCTGAAAATGGGACACATCATGCATTCAAGAGATGCACTTTAATAGCATCTCAATTATTGCCCAACTTGGCTTAAAAAATGTGCACCTTTTTTACGACCCAGAACAATATTAATAGTCTAAGACCCACCAAATACACATCGTGGATCTATTACTCCAACAATTTAGAAAGAAAAGAAAACTGTTTGAACCAAGCGCACGATATTTTGAATAATACATTTTATTTCCGGTAATTTTCAGGTTTTTTATATTTTTTATTGTGATATCAGTTTTGATAATTTATTCATCTTACCATTTGAAAACAAAAGACGAACATATTTTAAGGTTTGACTTTTGGGGATACCGCTTAAAATTGACAGTATTTGTTTTTCTCTTCGTTGACATTGTATCCACCCCAACATACACAAAAAAGACCTACTGAGTGTGGACCGCTTCTACAAAACCCTTCCAACAATTTTCCTTTATTTTATTTTATCGTATACTCACTTACTCCCACAAGCACAATTTCCTCGACAGACTTAATTTTCCTTCCTAATATATATCTATATCTATATATCTATATATACATATATCTCGTTTCAAACATAGACGTCTTGTCTACCTTATTAGACCTATTTAGAGTTTTTTTCTAATTCGGTAGCTCATTTCAATATTGTGTTTACATCCGCAGTCCACTTTAACGTGTTGTCTGCATCCGTAGTCTAATTCAACGATTTCTCTACCTCAGTAGTCCACTTTAACTATTTGTCTATCTCCGTAGCCCCTTTCATTTCTGTTTAATGGAATTAAAAAAGAAGTTGTTTTTCTTAAATATGTATAAATATGTTATTTAAAGTAAAAATATAAATCACAAATATGCCAGAAACGATTTGTTAACATATATTTTCTTTTTTGAAATGTCTTTACAAATATAATGTTACAATATGTCTAAGCAATCGTGCGAATTTTAGATAATTTTTAATAATTTAAAAAAAAGAATGATCTATGAAATGATCTATACGATTCTAATGTAGTTTAGTTGGTTTTTTTAAATACTTATTTTCTATAACATTTTTTTCTTTACTACCCCTTTTTTTACACTGAAATTAATTTAATTTCTTTAACATTTTAACATTAACATCTGTAAATAATTTCAGATATGTAAGTATATGGTTTTGACATATTGAGATCTAAATGAACAATCTGCAACAACATTGGGTTATTTATTATTTAGATGAGTTATCAATGGATTAGAGAAGGCTATGTTGCTATGAATTTTAAATGCATTAAATGACTTGAACGACAGTTTCTTATTGAAAATATATTTACAAATTAGGTATTTATCACTTTATAAATTTAGTAAAAGTATATTTTGTATGTAAAAATAGTAAAAATGAATTAAATGCTATAAAAATACAAGGCTAAAATTGTGTGTGTATTTTATTATCATTTTTAAAAGCAATCAATTATATTTATTAATTATCCTTTTAAGAATGGGAAAATACATCATCGTTTCATTTACTATAGTTTAATAAATAAAAGAAACCTTAAGCTTTTGCTAGATAGGCCATTAGCACCAAAACGACATATGCGTGCTTAATTCCACATTGTTTTACGACATATAGATAAAATTACTTTTAATTTAATTTCGCAATTTAAAAAACGCGCTGCTTTTATTGCAATATATCAATAAAAGGACGGCTTTCAAGCTTAGTAAATGAATGAAATAGCAAAACGAGGTATGTGTGAAGCTTGAATAAGATAACTGGACAAAAAACAAGGATGTTTGGCATAAAGCCTTGCTCAGCCAACAGTAGAAATGAAAATATAACAAAGAACAGAGCAAAGTAGACAACTCAAGAAGTCCCTATTCGTGTCGCCGGAAGTGGGAACACAGGAAGCGAGAAAATATAAATATTGGCACTGTGAAAAATGAAGTCCACAATAATAATGGACCAGAATATCCAGGGATACATCAACACATAGCAATAAGAAAACAGATGAAATATAGGGAAACAGAGAAACATAAGAAGGATATTATTTGATTAATACCATATGGAGCTATGGTGCCAAAAAGCTTAATAGATTTATTTTCCCTTTTAACCCTCTCTGGTGTGTTGCTGCATGAAATCACTGTCGTAATTTGTTGGTGCATGTATATTCCCAGAGACTACAGCATGCTTCAGCTGCAATTACATCCAATGCACCTTTATGTTCTTTTCGTTTGATATCAGAAGAGACTGGGGAAGGTTTACATTGCTCAATAGCCCTTACCTGTGTCAGCCGTAATGTAATATATGTGATTGAGTGCCGTAGATGCCAATCTAGTTACATAGGTGAAACTGGGAGAAAATTGGCTGATAGGTTTACTTTAAAAAAAAATCAAGTCACTTTTTTTTAATGAAAAAAATGATAGTAGGCAAATCGAGACAAGTCATACAGGCCAAGACCAAACTTTAATACATGATAACACAGCAATTTATAAATATAAGTTAGATAATTTACAAACGCGACAATCACAATTTAATAACACACAATATTACTTCCCTAGCATAATGTTTGCTTCTCTTTAAGGTGGAAATTTAATTTTTCCACGTGATCAGCTTGGTGGTGCATTTATATTCCCTGAGACTCCAGCATGCTTCAGCTGCACTTAAATTTCGGGTCAACAAGTATCTCTGTTAATTCGTTTAATTTAATATAGCTTCTTGTTCTGAGTGAAAAGTACCGAACTTAAAAGAAATTTCAGACGCATGCCGCTTTAAATATATTTGAAGAGATCTTTAACGCTTTGAATTGAGCTGCAAATCCCTATGGCAAGATGGATGTTGTATTTCATAGGTAGGTATAGGCTGTATGGAACCACCCACATGGTATCCACTTTACTTTCCCCATCTTCAACAAAGTTAACATCATCTGGCCTTACTATCTTTGGTAAACATTGATATTGCTATTGATATCGGGAGTAACAATTTGAAAATAATTTTATACATTTGCATTTTTACATAAACGTTGCAGTTGGATTTCATGGATCTTAAAGACCGTGCATCAGAAAGTATCTACGATTTCATGTAGCCTCGTATGGCCATCTTTATCAGGGAGTTCTGCAAAGATACTTTTTTTTTCCATTGTTCAATTTCCCAGTTTTTGTCGTCCCGGGAAATGTATAGTAGCTTGTTCCCATAGCGTAGACCACTTTTTTAACGTGATCATGTGGAACATTGCAACAACATGTCCACAGCTTCAGGTGTTTGGATAAGTCATCATTTAACAATTTCAGTTTTAACTCAAACACGCATGCCACTAAATCAGGCCTTTTGCAAGGTAATGGATCGGGAAGTGTTTGCCATATTTCCTTATCATGGCCATATAATCTTGGTATAGAATCGTTTAAAAAACAAACAGTAAAAACATTAACAACAACCCAATTAGTAGAAATCAATCAATAGAACACAATCTGCTTGTCAAAATCAGTATTAAGAATGTAATAGAAAACATTTTGTGATTGACGAATTGGCGGAACGGAGGAAGCATCAGGTGTGTCAGAACACCAGTAAAACTAGGTTTATATACATTATGTAGCATTGCTTTATTGCAATATATATATAAAAATCGACATTTTGCTTCAAGGCATGTTTAAAGTAAACATTTGGGGACAGACCTTCAAAAAAGTTAGAACCCATGTTAACTGCCCTGGGTACAATTGCACAATTTACATACCAAACCATTGGTATAGTCAATATTACAATCATATTGTGTACATACCAAACTCTGTCAATTGGCAATGGAAGCTATTTTAAAGCAATCCGTATAAAATTGATTTGTGGAATCAAATTCCACTTTATATGTAATTAATGAGTTTTTAAAAAATGTTGGCTTAATGAATTTGGTGAATAAATCGAGCATATCTATTAAATTAATAAAAATAAAAATTTTGGAATGACTGGTAGACGATTCATACCAATGACGGAAATCATGTGACCAGCCCCTTATCGACTGTAAGTTAAAAACTAGTAATGGCATATGCAATAATTTTGATCAATTATTTTTTATCACAACATCACACAATTGATTTTTCAAAATCATACCATAGTTTACTAGCATCAAATGTTGACATCCCACCAACAGATTAGATTTTATAAGTGGGTCATGTATCAAAGTAATGTGACCATGGTCATTGCTAGATTTTGTACCGTCCGTGTAATTTTTGTGCTTTCCGAAAATCACTTCACAAAAACAAGACACAGGACACATTAATCTTCAGCAAAGTAATTTGCTTTTCCTGTGAGTTTACTCGCTAATCACATATTGCTTTCCATGTCACTAATTAGCATTTAAACCGTCCGTAAATTGTAGGCCTAAAAGATCAATAACGCTTGCGCCTTTCTTCTTTGACATTTGTTATTATCCTAACCTCAAGAGGATAAAAATAAAATTCATTTGAAATGATTTTATATGCATTTTTTTCTTACTTTCCTGGTCAGCTGAATTATGTAAGCATTTATTTTGTGCTGATATAATTATGACGTAAGCTCTATAACCGTCTTTTATCAAGACCAACCTGTAACGATCACGTGCCTTGCGGGTATCTTTTATCACAAAAAATAATAACTGTAAAGCAACCTGACAATAGGACACAGTCGTATGTCACTGTGTACAAATTTGAAACAATTATTAAATGGGAACGTATGCAATCAGGTTAGTTGGAAGGAAAAAAATCTGTAAAGCAATGACTAGCAAACATGAAAAAAATAATAAAACAACAAAACAACGATAGTGTTGGCAAGAGACCTTCTAAAGAAAACTGTACCAGGTGCACTCATTGCGCAGTCGAAGAGGGAGAATGAGGCTGTACTAGGCTACAGTACAGAAAATCCCGCACTATTAGGATCACGTTGCGACATCGTTGAAAGACGAGCGTAAATGTTCAAGATGCGATTTTCTCATTATTGTAACTGTTTAACGGCGTACGCATTTAGAAAAATGACTTAACAGACGAAAGTGACCCTAAATAGAATATATCACCAGAACCATGCTCAACTAAAAGTGATATCAATAGGCTTATTTCGTACCGGGGCACGACCTTCCTCCTCTGTTACAAATTTCATGAAATGGATTGTCCTATAATTACAAAGAGCTCCTATCAAAAGTTTGGTATTGGAAAGGAGAGGAGTATTTGTTGCAATAATTGCGTTATGGAGATGTTCATCATGCCAATGGATGTATGTCCGAGTCGATAATGAACGATAAATTCGGCCCGAACACAATACGAACGTGATAATATAGCACTTAACGATTGAAACAATCTAACTGTAATAACCGGATGGATGTAAAAAAAGTGTCTAAGTCCACATTACTAATAGACACGGAATTGTCTTCACTACGGTGCGATTACGATGCATGGACGCGTAAAATAATTCAATGGACGAAACTAGTTCAAATACGGAGACGTGACATGTACAAATATACTAACACATGTTAAACGCAGCCAGCTTTAAGAAGGAGAAATACTGCACAATGAGTAACTACAAAGTTATGTCAACGACTTCTAAGCAATGTTTTTTTTTAGGCAACACCTCCCCACCCCTTCCCCAAATGGGGGAAAAATTGCCCCCCCCCCCCGGATAAAAAATGTTTATAACGATATAACGAAAATATAATGTTTTTATTTTTAAAAACACTAAATTGTAATTGTTTAAATTTAAAAATAAAATAATCTCTTTTTTTATTTAACCAATTACAATGAGTGGCACTGATGAACTATCGCTAAGCTCGAAATATTTGATGATCCGTATATTTAAGATTAATCTTGTTAAAGGCTTACAGCATTCGATCCTAAATTTCGTACTGGCCGCTCCTGATTTTATGTCAAATACTTTTTTCCCGTTTTTCGTACATCTTTTTTATTTATTGCTACTTCAAAAGTTTACAGATTTGATAATACGGATTAGACTTACTTTATATAAACATTTAGGTTTATAATTTTTATAGTAGTTCTTGTTGGGTATGAAACATTCCCAAAATCTTTTCATATTAAATTACCAAAAAAAAAAATGGTGACTTCTAAAGTCAATAGGTGTCAATTATTGATTGTATTATGGTATTAGGTTTTACAAAATATTCTTACTAGCATTATTTTAAATGTACTTGATTCCATATATATTGAGATAGATCAAATGGAATTTAAAAAAAAAAAAAATACATTTTAAGATTGAGAAGTTAAGGCGTGCATACAAAAGGTGCATCTTTGTTCAATAATTATATCGAAAGTGATTGTGATTTCTTTAAATTTTTCAAACTTAAAAAAAATTTTTCCTGTGGTTTAAAAACATACTTAGCCAATATTTATTAAATTCTCAAATGCTTTTGTCTTTTCAATGTCTTTTCAATGTCAGAATAATAAATATAGTGTACCACTTTTTTGCAAGGTCTTTAAAAAACATAATACTTTTTTCTAGATTAAAATCTAAAAAAAATCTAACTACCAAATAAACCATTAATGAACAAACAAAAATTTTGCGAACTGGCATTTCGATAATTAATTTTATTTGGTTTTTTTTTATTGCTTTTAGAAAGAAAATATTATTCCAAATTTTTCAATTTAAAATAAATTGCTTTGAGAAAGATATTCCGTAAGAAAGTATTGTAAAGTATATTTATTTGTAATTTATCTGAAAAAATTATATTGTTTTGAAGTTTTAAATACACATGGCAATGAACTTAATATTGGGAAATGTATACTTCACTTCTATACAATTTCCGTCAGATAAAATCACGCCATCTGATTAGTTTAGTGAGTTGTGTTCTTATCGTAGTGTCATTAGTGTAGAGAGTTGTATGATTACTGTATTGAGCTATGTAATTTCTGTAGTAAGTTTTGTGATTAGTTTAATGGGGTGCTTGACTAGGGTAGCTGGCTGTGTGATTTGTTTATTTATATAAGTACGCACTGATAAAACTAATCCAATAGTTTCTGGTTTAATCCAATGTAGCTTCGTTAGTAGCTCATTGTTCAGCTTATCATGAAGCTTATCAGGAATGTAGTCATGCAAATCCGGGCCGCGCCAGGATTATAACTAGCATATATGAAAAGGTGTAATTTTGAGGATTTATAAAGCATACGTTTTTACATGGATAAATGAATCTTGACCAAACTTGGCACAGATTTTCCACATTATCTGGAAGAAACTCCTAGCGTTATGGGTTGATATTTAAAAAAAAATAAATATTTTCACCGGGGGGCCCGAATTTTTTTAAATATTTTTTTAATGAGCTATATAAAAATACGACGTACAAATACTCCTACATAAACAGATAGAACTGACAAAAAACTTAGTACAAATTCACTGAATTATCCATACCCAAAAACCGAAAAGTATGGAAGATATATCTACTACGCCTTTGAGGCCTAAGTGCGTCATATCATGTTTCCTTACCCAAGCTATATAAATTGCAATAGGCTTTGACATTGATATAGGTTATTTGTGAATTGATGGATCTAGGCCTCACTTGATATCAATACCCTTATAGTTCGTAATGAAAAATCAGTGGATTAAAATTATTATGTTACCGTCCATTAAGGTTCTGTCAAGAATTTTCCAGAATGTTCGATAATTTAAAATGCCATAGCTTTGAGTTGTTTTTTTTTAAAATCGATTTTAATGTATCACCAGAATATAACAGTTACTGATTCATTTATTTAGGGCCACTTATCTCAAGCATTACTCAACCATTAGGGCACGTCTTTTAATGTAAGTAAAAAATTGTAATAGTTCTGGCATTTAGTAAAATTTTTATTACTGGTATTCAAATATGATCATGTATAAACGTGATTTTTCACACTTTTATTATTATTTATTATTCAATTTATAGATGTTTCAAGAAATATGTATATTGTTTCAGCGGGATGTATGTGGTTACATGTAAAAAGGTATTGAAATGTTGGTTTATTTTATTTTACATTTTTACATACTCCTTTTGCTATTTTGTACATTATAACTGAGTCATCATTTTATGAATTACAAGAAGTTTCTAAATTATTCTATAAGCTTCTATCTCTTCTATAATCATTTTAAAATAATATATTAATGATATGCAATCCCACTAGGATAACAATCACAAGGGGAACAAGATCCCATCGAGCAAGAGATTCCATTGGGAAACCGGTTCACATTGAGCTTGGGATCCCACAAGAAAAGGGATCACACCGGGAAATGGAAGCACATTTGAAAATGAAATCCCATATGGATATGGATCCCACGGAGAGGAGGACCCATTGGGTTTTGGGTTTAATCGGGATCAGGCTTGGATGGAGAATTCTAGATCCCATGCTTGGAAATCGGGTCCCAAAACGAACCGAGATAAGTGTGGGAATTATTATCTCTTTGGTGTTTCGTCTCATGAATGTGTTATTAGAGGAGAAAATTATTTTTTTATAGGCCCCATAAAGTTCATTTGAGCTAAAATGCAGTAGAAGTTGTTTTGGTTTTTTTACGCCCAGTGTATTGTATAGTAGTATATACAACACATTTGGATGTAGATCGTAAATAAAATGCTACAACCTCAGCGTTAGAGTAATGTCCTTAAATAGTGTATGTATGACTGATTGTTTCGTAAAAAAGTGTTGTTTTGTTTAACTGACATAACTCATACAGGAATGGTTGTAGGATGGTATAGCATACAAAAGAGTGACTCTTTTATAGGCTATTAAAAACGAAACATGTTTAGGTCACCATTCTGCATATTTACTGACGATTCGCCCCAAACAAGATTACCGATACAAAACCAACACTAAAGCATCATGATGTTAAAAGTTAATGGTAATTGCTTTATGCCCTTATGAACATGTTTGAGTATAATTTTTCTAATGATTTTATTGACTTTTAAAAAAAAAATCAGAATAATCACGATTTCACGGATAAGTACAAGTAGCTACAACCCGAATGAAAAAAAAAATGTCCTAATAAAAGAAATAAGAGACACAATATTGATTTGCATATAAATTGCAGCGTGAGAAAATTCCACGAGAAATGTATTTTTAGAGTTCGGGGAAAAAAGAGAAGCAACAATATCTCACGTAGTATTCTTTGACAGACATAAGGAAAATATCATGAAAGACTATCAGAGACGATTTTCTGATGACTAACAGCATTCTCTATACGACACTTAATTTAATTTTATTTGTCTTTCAAAACCATGGAAAGATTTTGACCTATACAATGATAAGGTAATCCATTTTGGAAAAAATATATTTTTAATAAAATTCAAAGAATAAAAAACAAATAAGTTAAAAGAAAAGTTTCAAATTCTAAGCCAAGGGCAAATAATGGCTTTTTGGAAATAATCTGCGAAACAATGTAAAACACTACGAAATCTTCCTTGACAACACAATCATCCACTATATGCGAAGCAAAATTGAATTTGTCTTGAAATGCGCGTTTAAGCGATTACCAGCAAATTTGCAGAGCTAAGGAGGTAGGAAAAGTATTTGGGTAACCTGCACTTGCATTCAAGTTGACCAGATTGCGAAGAGTGGATTAAGGAGACGAGTCATGATTTGACCATCTCTTATAGCCAACAGCTAAACAGCTAGGGTTTTTATTAATTACCTCAAACGAAACTGAATTAATTGCTTTACTTTTGAGTCAAGTATCGCCACAATTTTTACAAGCATATATATGAGCATGTATTATTGTCTTTAATCTGTTATTAGTCAGATTGAATTAGGTAAAGTTTATTTACGTGTTTAAGATTGTTAATTATTTTGCTACAAGTTTTAGTAGACTAACATCAGTATTTAATAATTGGCAAGAAAATCGTACAAATGTTGATTTAAAAAAAACACCTTAAAAATACATATAAGGAATAATTGGAAAAAAAGGCAAACTAAATAAATAAAGTGTCCTCGTTTTATAGCCATTTTAATTGTTTCTATAGTATAGTAGTTACTATCCTAATGTCTCATTTGTATTTTACTTAGTTAACATGGTTTTAATATTATTAAAGCGCTTAGAGCTTTAAGGTAAGCGCTATATATAAAATGCCTAAATAAATAAATAAATAAATTACATTTCTTTTAATTTGAAAAAAAATTAAAATGGAATTTCATTGTAATATAAAAATTTGACACAACACAAATACAAGGGTTTTTTTTAAAGGAAATATTTCAGGCAATCAAAATTAATTTTTTTATACTTACAAAGAAAATTCTAGCTTTTAATCTTTAAAAATGATTGATGCATTCATTAATTATGATAAATCTCAATTTCATACATTTACCTCAAAACAATAAAGGACTTTATAACCTCTCGATCATATTTTCGTCAAATTTACCTGTCAAATCTTTTAAAAGCACTATTTTGTTTTACTAAATAATGCGTTAAAAAAAAATGTAACGAAGAATTGATTAAATTTGAATAAACTTTGATGCGAATTCTGATCTAAATTTGATCTTGTGAACTGAAATTAAGATAAACGACAAAATACAATAAAATAGTCAAATGTCAATATTTTAATGTTAAATATTATTGCAGTGTTTCGATAATACATTGGTAAGTTCTCTTTAAAAAGAAGCCATGTCGTAAACTCTTCTCATTTGTATGCGTATGGCTTTTATTATTTTTTTTCAAAAAAATAATTTAAATTTAAGAAATGTTGAAAGAACTAAATTTATATCTTTTAAAATGGATTCGAATGACGTAAAATGTGTTTTTAATTGAATTGCGAGATCAAATAACTGATATAATTTTAAAATATACATTACAATTGTGAACATATTATATTAAGAAAAAAAAATGTTACAAATTTAAAATGGAACACAATTAAATGAAAGGTTAGTAACAAATATATATATTTATATACATCATATTTTTCAACAAACTAGAAAAGCAGTGTGAGCATATTCTTATTGATTTGAAAACCACATCTACTTTAAGACTTCAATTGGCATATATCAGTTTTTCTGGTAGTAGGAAGCCATGTTAATACAAGTTGTGTGGCAGATTACTATTCTGATGGTGGACAACGCTTATCTAAATTCAATTATTGTATATGTATTGTTCTTAAACGCCAATTTGTTACACAAATATACGCTAATGCACTGAACAATTCATTAGATATTTTTAACAATTGTTTAGTTTATTCCGTGAATCAACATTTTTAGCTACTGTTTAACTTTAGAAAAATATGGGGAAAAGTTTGTTTTTAGTTCTATATCTAAGTTGATAGGCTGCAAAATATGGCAATGCTGTCAAATTTATGGAAGCGTATTTACTTTTGAACTTTTTCGAGGGTAAATGTTGCTAATTTGTTTAATTGAATGGTCATTTTTTTAAAAGTCCAGCTTGCATTTCGTTCGTATTATATCACATGCCAGTTGAACCATTAATTTTTATTTTTTTTTAAATATGTATTGCAAGGTATTTTTTCAATCTTAAATCTCTCAATAAGTAACTTACTTATGTTTTAAGCAGGAAAAATGTTCTACTCTATAGAATCATTTGTTACTTACTAGCTCGTTCCAAAGCTGCTAAGAAACTTCCAATTCTAGATAGAAATGAGCCATTCACTTTATGCATCTATCATATACAGATACGCCAATTCTAACACAATCCTAATGAATTAAAAAAAGCAAATATTTAAGAGTGATATTTCAACACTTGCCATGAAGATCCAATTATATGAGAGCGTGATGAAAGTAAAGAGCTTTGAAGACTTTAAAAAAATATTAATGAAACAAACAGGCTACCTGTGACAATATGAAGATGACACAGTCAAGTTTACAAACAGCAACATAAAAAAAAAATAACAAGTACACCATACATGTAAAATATTTTAATGATAATCCTTAAGAACATACCAACACAATATATTGAACTAAATAGCAAATGACAATAAACTTGAAATAAAATACACAATACAAAGTTAAAACAACAAAAATTTAATAAAGTACTTGGAATTTGTGTGTAATTTATTTTTAATCAGGAAGCAATGACAAAGCAAGCGTGTATATATTTTTTTAAATTATAAAATAAATTTCTTTTGATGCTAAAACGTTTTTTCTATAATTTCTTCAGCATGCGTGGAAATTTAAAAATAAAATCTTTATATAATCTCACAGGATGGGGTAGCAGATTAATTTAAATAAATAGCTTGTATTTAAAATGCAATTCTATTAAAGAAACATTAACGCGTTGCAATTAGGATCCACGGCCTGCTTTACTTTATTTTTAGTTTTGGAAATACATTTTCTACAATACATTTTACACGAATGTTTGGAAGGTTTGTGTTGCTGTTTTTCATGCGTCTAATTAATTGTCGTTTGATTAAATAAAGCAAAAAGGAAATCATGTACCACACGCATATACTGAGGCTAAATAAGTTTCAAATTGCTCTAAAGTATAATTGTTTAATCATTTTTTTATTCAATACCATTTAAAAACAAAACAAAACAAAAACCATAACTTAAACGTCGCTTATACAGTATATTATTCAGAGTTCGTAATGCCATACTGCTATATACTATGATTATTTTTAAAAAAAAACAAATATATGGTAAACATTTATTGCTAAGGAGTTTTAATATTTTTCCTATCTTCAGTTTGGTGTCCCCTTCCAAAAAAATTATAACAATTTCCTTATTTTTGTTCAACATTTAGCTGGAGGAAGACATAAAGACAAGAATGTATACTTTTATGAAAAGAACACATTTTTAGCTTTTACCTATAATACAACTGTATAACTTAACCAACGTTGTATTTAGTGTTGAATGACATACATTATTGGATTACATCAATCGGAAATGTACCTTTTATAAAATATAATTAAGGCATGGAACATTATATAAAATGTGTGTTCCATCCTTTAATCAAGTTAGAATATTCGGAAACACGAGAAACTAGAAAATCTTCTCAAACTTCCTTGATTATAGCTCCTGATCATGAGTTTATAATTAAGGCATGGAACATTATATAAAATGTGTGTTCCATCCTTTAATCAAGTTAGAATATTCGGAAACACGAGAAACTAGAAAATCTTCTCAAACTTCCTTGATTATAGCTCCTGATCATGAGTTCCTCATCTTTGAGGAGCTCTTCAACAGCGACAAGACAAGCATTGGTTTCCTTATCATTGACTACCACTTGATTGATAACATTACATGAAGACTTTATAGGCTGCTGTTTAACTAGATGTAACATAACCTGTCCTGAGCATTTTTCTACACACACACTGATAAGGTAAACGCCATTACTAGGTACAGTGAATTTACCAGTTGATGGGTCAAAGTGATTTCCGTGGTTTAGCCGTACTTGAGTAAAACAGTGGACGGTCTCACCAAGTTTAAACTCAGATCCATTGCTTGAAACCAGAGCTGTGAACCCTTCAGGCCGTTTTGAGGGCAGATTGGTAGGTGCTAGAATATAAGCACAATTATCAACTATGATTAAGAATATTTAAAGTTTAATCAATTTGAGATGTTGATAGCTTTAAAATGTGTATAAAGTAAAAGATTTTAATACATTCATGCAGTTATGAATTATTTTAATTTTTTTATTGAGCAACAAATAAATATATTTTTCATTAATTTTTATATTTTAAAAAAAAGGTAATTTACTTACTAAAATACTTAATCATTCCATGTACCGGTATCTCAGGAGATTTTAGTTCTATTTTTTCCACCTTGAATGTTAAAAATGTAAGTTAAGAGTCTCATTTGTTTCATAGAGTTTAGAAAAGAAATTTTAACACGTTTTTTCTCCAAACATGTATAAAAACCAATTGCATGCCGTTTTATTTCTATTGTTTAACATGTTCAACTTTAATTGTTTATGATCAATTGATCTAATGAAATTAAAATTGTATTGTTTTGTTATGATGTTATAAAAGGCCTTACTGTTTTAAATTGTTCTTCTCGGGCTAATTTATTTGCATTTAAAATATTCCTCAGCTGTTCCATGTGTATCATCTTCTTACTAAATAGCTGATATATCAATCCAAACTGAAAAAGTAGGTATAAGCATGTGACATTTATGTTACTTAATTTAAAGTCAATATGGTCTACTAAGAGCTAAAATGGTAAAAGTAAATAAATCTTTATTTTATTTTGATTAAAATAAATGCTGTTTAATAATTTAAAAAAAAATTAAAACATCATTGTCATTTCTTTCCTGTTTAAATATAACCCTTCTATACATTTTAAATGTTAAAAATTTATATTTTAAAAAGAGCCTTCAAAACAATACGCATATGTTTAAAATTTATTTTGTTGTAAAATTAAAATTTAGGGGACTTGCATTTTT
>CAXITT010001211.1:34234-108026 GCA_964033795.1 Lymnaea stagnalis | reverse complement strand
ACCAGTAGCTAAGGACTGATTTATGATATAAGTGATGATGGGGACTATTTCATCCAGACATTCATACAAGAGCCCTGCTGGAAGAGGGTCAAGCGAACATGACTTTCTTGGGGTATTAGCGAGGATTTTCCTCACATTCGATTCACTGACCTCAACAAATTCAGCCATAGAAGAGCCGTTGAATAGTGAGAATTCTGGAGCAGTATCGATGTAACTGTCAATTTTCGCTCTGATCCTCTTAACTTTGGTAATAAAGTAGTCATTTAGTGCGTCTGGCAGCTCTTCTACAGCAATGTTATTTGGCAGAGATGTAGCCTTGTTTTTACCGGTCAGCTGACCCACAATGCGAAATAAGTCCTTGCTTGAGCCGCTGTCTGTAATCTGATGACTAACATACTCAGTCCTAGCTGCAAGGACCAACCTCTTGGTTCTTTCCCTGTGGTCAACAAAGATTTGACGGTGCACAGTCAAGCCCGACTTCCGCCATTGGCGTTCTACACGTCGCTGCTTCTGCTTAGCGTCCTTAATTTCGGGCGTGAGCCATGGGGCGGAAGGGCTGTCCGTAACTCGCCGTTTGGACAGTGGTGCATGTTTGTCTAAGATAACTCTGAGGCCACTGTTTTAGTCTGTAGCAGGGTCATCTACACCACACTCAAGGGCGGCGACGTCACATCTAAAAGCCGCTAGATCTACCTGTCGGAGGTCACGGGATGTTACTGATCGCAGAAGGCGTCCTGGTTTCCTCAAGTCAAAGTCGAAGGCGACTGGAAAGTGATCAGAAATAAGTTTGTCCTCAATAATGAGGATGAGTGCATTTTACTTGAATGGCAGTTTATTTGAATCCAATGACATTACAGTTGTGAAAAATAGATGTTGCATTATTTTTTTTTGCAAATAAACATATGTTTAATTAAGAAAATCAATGGCGTTAACAAAAGTTGGGTACATATATATAAATATGCCAATGAACGTACACATCAAATTAATTTACACGCGTACAAATTTTAATTTGAAAAATTGTGGTTTGTTAAGATTTTCTTTTAAAAAGTAAACATACAATTTTGTTTTTACTTAGCAAACGTTAAAGTGTGTTCATAATGTTATGAGATTAATAACATTTCTTTAAATAAGATATTCAAAGCTGTTACAGACTTTTTAAAAAAAATGGTAAAGAGCTCATTCTTTAGATAAAATAATTCTCTGTTTTACGATTTAATATAATATAGTAGAAAAGAAAGGACACACTTATGTTGCACTTTTTGAAGAAGGTATCAATATTTCAGATTCCATTGATAATATTTAAAATGATATATGTATACACAGCGGCGTAGCTAGAATAGGTGACATAAGGTGCGGTAAACTCTTGGCGTCAACCCATCCAGCTAAATACCAGGATGCATTTTTTTCTGTTAAAATGAATCCACAGTACAAACGTGAAAAAACAAACGAAATTAATTAAAGTTCAGGCGTTAGATGTAGTTAAGAACCGGAACAGCATTGATTTGTAGTTAATTTTTACATTTATTTTATACAATTTACAATTTTCCGTTCCTGATCTTCAAATCTGCAAACCTGTCAATCGATTGCTTGATCAAAATAAAAGTCATTCACCGTATGGCTTTCAATTAATAGGATTAGAGAAATAAAAAGCCGTGACTATCCCATTGCGAATCGTAAATATTTCTTCGATACGACTTAGTTTTTAAAAGCTCCACTCACATTAAGCCACAGACACAAAGATTACAAGAAACATGTGACAGCTTTTCGGGAGTATTGGAAGATATTTTAGGAAGTCCCATTCATCAATTTAAAAAAATCAAATACTGACCAGTAAATGACTTTGTGAGATGCAAAATGAGCTGCTGTTAGGTGTTTTCTAAGATATTGCAACTCTTCACCTTCTGATAACACATCGTTGAAAGAGGTTATTTTAGGAACCGACTTTAATAATTCTTTTTTACTTGTTGTTAGCAGACCTTTGGGTTGAACAGCCCCACACATATCTGCTACTTTCTTAATCGTTGATGATCTTATCTGAGGGTCAGAATAAATGTTATCAATACACTACAGCATCTCCCTACTGTTTTCTTCTAGCAGAGTGAATCCAGCCACTTCTAATTTTGCAGAATTAATCTAAAGGCCTAAAGCTTAGTCTCCACTTTTAGAAGAGTATAACATTTAGTCTGCGGACACTGCAATGTAAAATTAACTTCCTCAAGTAGATCAGCTTTAATTTGAATGTAGCTGATAAACGTAAAATCGCGGACCGCAAAAAAAACAAAACAAACTTGTGCTGTATACCAATCGTGCCTAATTGTTAAGCACCATGAATCTGGAGTATTTCTCTAGCGTATAAATCAGCCTACAAAAAGCTCCATTCTAATGAAAACAATTATTTAATTAGTGATCATTTAGATTTTGTCACTGAAGGTCATGTTAAAAAAAAATATAGTGAGCTCAAAATTTGAAGGGCATGCATATAATAATTATTAGAATAAGACTTCTTAATTTTTTTTTTAAGATTGGCGACAGCAATGCGTGAACTTCCAATCTAGTAAAGTAACTTGAAAACACATGAACTCAAGTAACGCACATTTAAGAATCCTAATATTTGCTACACCCCTTCCCCAATGATACGACACTGCTCAATTTTTATTTCACGCCCATGAACTATATTAATATTCTCATCTCCCAACCACTTTTAAACCCAAAATTTTTTACACAATACGTAAATTCAGATGATTTCATTTCCGAAAAGAAAATATAACGCACCAAACGCAATTGAGTCATCAACTATATATATATATATATGTTTGTCATTTAGCGTAGTTATCGTGAATTATATTTTGCGCGCTACTGAACTCATTATTGAATCACCTCTGGCGTATCTAAAAATAGCCTGCGACTTGTTTGACCCGTCTTGTTTGACCTTTGCTGGCAAATTATGTATAAACTAGTTAAGCTGCGACGTAGCATACGTCGCAGAATTCCTCATAGATGAGTAAGGACATCGTGAAAGACACAGTTATCCAAACGGGCTGTGTTTGAGGATGCAACAGTGGTGGCGTGAAAAGATGGAACTCTAGAGAGCGCTACATACCACTGTCAGTGACTGAAGACCGGTTTTTTTAGATAGAGGCATACCTTTTTGAAATTTTGTCTCTGTGCTTATTAATTATAATTGCAAAGGAAAATAATAATAATAATAATAAAGTTCATTTCAAAAACACGCTTCATCCCCAAAGGCTCGAAGCGCGTACAAATTCAACAAAAAACATATCTATAATTTACCACATTTAAAACAAACGCAACACTACAAAAACTAATTACAAGCATACAATCTCAAAGTCTTTCTAGCCATTTCAAGCCGGAACAACACAGCCATTATTCATTAACTGGAAAATAAGGTAGACAATCATCCCAAAAGGCATTTGCGAAATAGATGTTTCTTTAGATCGGTTTTAAAGGACTCCAGTGTTTGGTTGTTTCTAAGATCGACAGGAAGGGCGTTTCAAATTGTTGGACCAGCAAATGCGAAAGTGGTGTTGAGAGTTTGCCACTATTGGATGAGCGGAGTTCTCTACTGGGTACATAAGGCGTCAGCAGCTCTTTCAGATAGGACGGCGCCAGGTCATGTAAGCAGCGGTAGCACAAAAATGCGATCTTGTACTCTATGCGAGCATGCACCGGCAGCCAATGCAGCTCTCTCAGAAGGGTTTTTGCATGGTCGAATTTTCGTTTGCGGAGAACTATGCGAGCCGCATTATTCTGTGCTATTTGAATTTTATCCAGGAGCGTAGCTGGAAGACCCACCATGAGAGCATTGCAATAGTCCATGCGTGATAGCACAAATGCAGACATCAGCCTCTTTGTTGTATCAATTGTTAGGAAGGACCTCATTTGACTAATCCTGTGCAGCTCCAGAAAAATCGCCCTGCATAGCATGTTAATATGACTTTCAAAAGTTAGTCTTCTATCTAGGTAGACACCCAGGTACCGCACTGTTTGAGCTAACTCAATACGCACACCTGAGAGAGTAATGGATGTCGTGTTATGTGCAGATTTCTGCTTCTGAGCGGTCGCAATGGGGAGCAGCTCAGTCTTATCATCATTTAATTTGAGCTTGTTAATGGTCATCCAGTGCTTTACCGACTCCATTGTCTTCTGTGTAATACTGAGCAGCTGAGGGAACTGAGAAGTGATCACGGATTGATGAAGTTGTGTATCGTCCGCGAACATGTGATACAACATGTCAAACTGCCTGATCTCTGCACCCAGGGGCTGAATGTACATCGTGAAAAGCATCGGGCCTAGGACCGAGCCCTGGGGTACTCCGAATTCAATATTAGATTTCTTCGAGGTCAAGCCGTTTGAAATAACTGACTGCACCCGATTAGTCAGATATGATCGGAACCAACACAGGACGGTATCAGGGAGACCGAACGTTTGTTGCAGACGCTGGAGCAGTATGCCGTGGTCGAGCGTATCGAAAGCGGCCTATAAATCGAGTAAAGACAAAATCGATACCCGGCCCTCATCACAAGACGACAGAAGGTCGTTTACGACGCGCAACAGGGCTGTCTCAGTAGATTGATGCACCCTGTTTGCTGATTGGAATGGTTCAAACAAGTCAAACTGAGTGAGGTGATCCAGGAGTTGGCGGAGAACAACTTTTTCTAAGATTTTAGAAATAAATGGTAGATTTGAGATGGGGCGGTAATTTTCCATCACATTTGGGTCAAGATTTGATTTCTTTAATAGTGGAGTGACGATCGCCTCTTTAAAAGATGATGGAAAAATACCAACAGCTAAGGACTGATTTATGATTTTTGAACTTGTGAAAGTAAAAGTCAAAATTGAATCTGTTGTTGTGAGGGTAATCCGGGAAATAATGACAGTTTTTGCGGTAGCAGCTGCAATAGATCGACACTCTAGCACATTGCGGTGAACGTTGGTAACAGTCAGTCAAGTGCCATTGCAGAGAACTCTTGCTGGCATGAAGTTTCTGTGAAGCATGACAACTGAACCAATTTTAATTTTGAGTATATGCGGAGGCATGCAAGTAAGAGTAAGACTGTTAAGAAATTCTCCAGGGAATTGCAGTTCATCTGCGGGATAGTATGTGACGATTGATCAAAACTGGTAAAAATTACTTCGTCGGTAAGGATAAGTTTCAAGACTTCATTAAGATGTAGGGAGTCTTCGTTGTTGATGCTTAATATAGCTAGCATACTGAGTTTTTCCGTAGTGACAGCTAAGAAGTCGATATCGCCATATAGTTGTTGAACGGGATTAGAATTAACAGGAAAACTATATGAAAGTAACTTTAACAAATTTTCCATTTTTCCCTCCGCAACAACGAGGAGCCATTTGGCGAAATCTTGTTCGTGTGGAAGAGCTCGCATATGTGTTGTCAGTGTAAGGATATGCATGTTACGCCACAAAGGAAGTTTTTAATGCAACTTGCGGCAGTAAATGATCGGGAACCACGCAAAATGATTAGGAGGATTTTTTCTGAAATCCCCATCCAATACTATTGTTTTGCCTCTCAATGGCTGCGTGTCTCCCGTGAGGTAACGTTATAACCTGTCAACTGCTGAGTAATCCACATGGACCGTGAATCATGTTTTTGGCGACGATATCTAATAAGTATTGATCAATGTTGGCATCTCGTATTTCTGCAGAAATGACTTTATCAATTTGATCTGGTTTGAATTTTTTAATCAACCAAATAAAAATGTGAGCATGTGGTAATCCTCTTTTTTGCCATTCAACGGAATACATCCAACAGCGTGCCTCTCCAAAAACATGATACTTGACAATAAAATCTATCAAAGATTTCAATTTTTGTTTGAAAACGAGCGCAGTAATATCGTGACGATCTGATGCTGATTGTCCAGCTAAAAAAAGTTCTTGTATTTCCCCCCACATAGGGTTGCACGTAAAAGTAATTTTAAAAAAATATGGGCTTCCATATTAGCGAACATATGTCATTACATCTTGTGCGTATTCAGTTTGTGACGTGGACTTCCATTAAATGTCGCAGGTAGTATAACCGTTTTCCCCAGTTCATTTGGATTCACATTGCCATCATTCACAATTGCATCCTGTAAATGTATGTACTCTTCGGAACGTAACTTGCTTTGATTTAATCGAATGTAGAGGAGTCATTAGAATTTCAATTTTTGCATACATATCAATAATGTATTGATAGAACAATTGTCGAAATTTCAAGATATGATTTTCGGCACTCCCACGGATCATCAATCGATATGAATAGTACTTCATGGCACTGACTTTCTTATTCAATACCTCAACTCTCTGTGGATTTCTCAAATTGATGTTAAAATGATATCATCCTTCTCCGTGCAAAAATAAAATAGGATATTGCACTTCATCGTATGAGTGATGAGTTTTTAAGACTGGCTGAACATCACCACTTCTGCGATGAAGAATTATATTACGTGTGTTAAATTCTTCGCCAAATATAACGATCACCACTTCTTCAATTGTTGGTGCATTGTTTTGTCTTTTCTGTTGGCCGGCAGGTGTTTTGTCTGGTCTAACTATGACTTTGTAGTCATCAGTCAGCATCTCTTAAAGTTCAATTCTATACATTTGAGTTAATTTGTTGTGTTGCAAAATATTACAATTGCAATGCAGCGACGATTTCTCGTTAAGTGCCCGTATTGATATGAAAATGTTGAGCTATTTGTTCATCACAATTCCACATGGAATAGATTTGAAGAAATTTGTGATCTGTATTTGGCATTGGCATCAGAGATCCTGCACGATGATAAATTTTGCCTTGCACTTTAATGTTGGCATGTAAATATCGTACACAATATTTTTTACCGAACAATGTCATTTGGAAACATGAATTGTAATTGCGTATGTTTGCTAATAAATGTTTCGATTACCTTTGTCAAAAAAAAACCAAATTTGATAATGGTTCCAGTGGTGAATGAATTTCTGGCAATTTCACTTTCCCAACCACACAGTAAATTTCCAGTGTTTCATTTTTAAATTTGAGGGCACTGCAACACACGCTTTATTGATCCATTCTTCCAATAACTACACTTGGATGAAGACTGTAATCATAATTAGCATCGTAATTGAATGAACTGAGATTTAATTTAGCATGCAGTGTTCGTCTGGATCGAGCAGTGTGTACTCTATCGGAATACAGTCTTGTTTGTCGCTGCTAGACTGTTTTAGACAAACGGGTTTAGGCATTGTGGTTTCTTATCTTGCTTCTCGTTGTTCCAATGTTTCAGATGAACGGGTTTGAGCATTGCTTACTTGAGTGGTTTCCTGTCTTGCTTCCTATTGCTCGTAAATTTTAGATGAACAGGTTTGAGCATTGTGTACTCGAGCGGTTTCTTGTCTTGCTTGTCGTTGCTCGAATGTTTCAGATAAACGGGTTTGAGCTTTGCGTAATCAAGCGGTTTCTTGTCTTGCTTGTCAATGCTGAAATGTTTTATATGAGAGGGTCTTAGAATTGCATACTCGTGCGTTTTCTTGTCCTGCTTCCCATTGCTCAAATATTTTAGATGAAGAGGTTTGAGCATTGCGTACTCGGGCAGTTTCCAATCTTGCTTCTACTTGCTCGAATGTTTCCGAAGCTCATGATGATTTTTTCTTTTGTGCTTACGGTGTAGAAAAACCAATAGCTTTTCGTTTGGATTGCATAATTGATTGGACAGCGAAGTTATTGCTTTTTGGCGAATATTAGAAATGCCTGTATTATCTTTTCTTAGCAATGGTATTTCATAATTAACGCAACTTATTAAGTCACACACAAAATGAAATATCGCTGCTCGTATTTGATTTAATTAATTTAAAGTTTAAAACTGTAATAATTTTCACACGTTAGAATCTTCCATCTTATTACACGAAAACCTTTCAAAAAAGGTACGTTCATTGTTGGCAAGAGAGTTCCAGTTGTATAGCTTCACGTTCAATTATAAATCATAAATTCCAGCGTTACAATCACGATAACACCATAGCTTAATACCTACGTTGTCAAGTGTGTTATTTAATTACTTAAGAAACCATCGATTCATGTAAAATGTATTTTACATAACACAAAAATAAAAAAACAAAAAATCATAAAAAAAATATTTTAAAAAAAAAAAAAAAAAAAAAAAAAAAAAAAAAAAAATTAACATTCTATTCAGAAATTACTTTTAATTTAAAAAAAAAAACAATACGTGTTCAACTTCATATCTGATTCTGAAATGCGTCACAAAATTAAAGAATATTTATACAAATAACAAAAATACTCTCTACACTAAAAATGCAAAAACATGTTTTCTCTGCTTTATTACAATTGTTTCATTTGTTCAAGGACGGTAGTGTTGAAATCTCCGTTTTAAAATATTTTGATGTTGCTCAATTAAGAAAATAAAACGGAATATTGCAAAATGGTTGTATTAAGTTAGAAAAAAAGTTCGGTGGATTCCGCTCCATCCACACAGGCAATAGCTCTGTTTGAAATTATAGGTATACAGTTCTTAGAAGAAAAATGAAATTAGGGTCACTGGCCAGAACGGAATATTGTAAATAGTTTTTTCTAATGTAAAAACATTTGCAGTAGTAAGCATTTCAATTTATTACGTTTTATCTTAATCTGATGAATGGTTTAGAAATGCATACAATAATTAAATAGATAATAAAAGTGTGGAAAGCGAATTTAGGGCCCCCAGCCACAAACGGAATATTTTAGAATTGTTATATTACTTCAGAAGCCTACTTAATATGTCACACACACAGTTTAGTGTCACTATTTGTAATTTATTAAAAAGCTATCCATCCATACATTAGCTCTGTTTGAAACTATAGCTGTATAGCTCAAATAGAAAAAAAAAAGAACATAGGACCCTGGCTAAAATCGGAGTATTTTAAATTGGTTGTCCTAATTTAAAATATATTGTCAAGCCTACGCACATCATCTCTCTAAAGTTGTATCACTTCTAAAAATGGTAAAGGATAGCATACGCACATTATTTTTTTATAAAGCTCGTATGGGAAAGGAACGATTTACGGCGAATAGCCCGAAACGGAATATTTTAGAAGGGTTATAATGACTCAGAAAAATGCTCTGACTTGTGGAAAAAAACTCACCTTAGTTTTATTGCAAACGCTGGAATGGTGTAGTAATGCATACAGTTTAAAATTATATTTAAATAGCTCATATTTGAAAACTATAACGAACATAAGGCCCTGGCTCAAAACTGAATATTTTAAAACGGTTGTAATATGTTAAGCACCTTTGCGGGTGATTGCACAACATCTCAGTAAAGTTTTATCACATTCTGAAAAATGGTATAGGAGCGCATACGGAAATTATTTTTTACAAAGCTTCTATAGAAAATAATTAATTTGGGTCCAACGGCTGAAAACGGAATATATTAAAAGAGTTGTAATGAGGAATTAAATGCGCAGGCTTATTGATAACAACTCACCAAAAATTTGTCGCAATCGCAAGAATGGTGAAGGAGGGCATGCGGTTTAAAAATATATGTATACAGTTTACATAAGAAAAAACGAACATAGGGCCCCTGGCTCAAAACTGAATATGTTGAAACGGTTCTAATCATTCAAAAACCTTTGCTGCTGTGCTGGCGGCAAAATCTCACCAAGTTTTATTGTAATGAAGTAAATGGCGGAGGAGCGCATAAGAAAATAATTTTTTTACAAAGCTCATATGGGAAAAAGTACAAATTAAGGGGCCACGGCAAAACGAGGAATATTTTAAAAGTGTTTAAATAACACAGCCAAATGCACGGCTTTATGAACAACAATTTCCTAAAGTTTTGTTGCAGTCACATGAATGGTTTAGGAGGGTATGGTTTGAAAATATATTTATATAGCTCATAAAAGGAAAAATGGAACATAGAGCCCCTGGCTGAATACTGAATATTTTTAAACAGTTGTAATAATTTAGAAACCTTTACGGACTTGCTCGCAACATCTCAACAAACTTTATGGGTATCAATTAAATGGCTAGGAGCGCATATGGAAATTATTTTTCTAAAATTTCATATCAGAAAATAAAAACGAATTAAGGGCCAACGGATCATTGTATAAGGGTTGTAATGCCTCAGTTAAATGACCTGTTATGAGTCAAACAATCACCAAAGTTTTGTCGCAATCACATAAATGGCGTAGGAGCGCATACGAGACATACAAAGAGACATACAGACATTCATTTTAATATATATATAGATATAGTTATCGTGAATTATATTTTGCACGCTAGGGGACTTCTTTTTTGAACCAATACTCTGGCGTATCTATAAATATCCTGCGTCTTGTTTGGCCAGTCTTCCTGACAAATTATATATATATACTAGATATTTCCAGAAGTACCATTTTACAAACGGACCGCACTTGTACGGTCACATATAAATTATTGAAACGTACTAGACCCAATGGCTCATATCTTTTTATTTGTCAATCTCTTTCACATTAATGTCTTTTGTATGTGTGTTATGGCTTTAAAGTGTACGATAATGTGGTGTTAGTAAAATATATGACATTAACATGTATGATTATATTGTTCTTGTGAAGTAAATGGCAGTAATTTATACCGAAAAATTTTGATCAGATACGTGTAATGTTAATATTCAGAGTAAATAAATTCAGGGAAAAAAGTTATTTTTAAGGTGTTTATGATATATTTAACCATTATACCGAATACAACAAATATAATGCATGAATAAAATCAAAATATTAAATCAAACTCAAATTTTGAATAAATTTAATAATATTAAACACTAAATATTGAATCCTTTCAAAACATTGAAGCTAACAAAAATGTTAAAATAAATTTTAAAAAAAAAAATGAATCAAACGAAAATATTCATTAGACCCAAAATTAAATTTTAAAAAAATTAATAAATCTATGCCAATTTGTAAGCCAATTGTTACATCAACTTTTAGTTTTAAGAAAATAATATTGCATAGTTACAAAGTTCAATTAAACTACATTTTTAAACAAAGGCAAACTTATTTAATGTATGCATTTTTCTTAACAAAACTTAAAAAATATTTTAAAAAATTATGGGGAGAATCTACTATAACAGCTAACCTAACACACCACCAAAAAACTTACGCTAATAGATCCTTCAACGTGACGCTAACACATCACCTAGCATTGACGCTAAAACACCACCGAACAATAACGCTGACTTATCACATTACCCTGACACTAAAACACACCCTAACCCTGATTATTAGACACCACCTAGCCCTGACGCAAAAACTGACCCTGACACTAACACACCATCTAACCCTGACGCTAACATATAACCTAACCCTGACGCTAACATACTACACAATCCTGATGTTATCACTTAACCTATCTTGACGTTAACAAATCGCATAAAACTAAGGCTAAAACACAAGCAATTTCTATCACTAACAATGTACCTAATATTGACGTCAATACAGCACCTAAACTTGACATTATGACACCACATAACCCTGACACTAAAAGGCCACCTAAACATTACACTAACACATTACCTAACTGGGACGCTAAACACATCACCTAGCACTGACGCTAGCACACCACCGGATGCTGATGATAAGACAACCTAACCGTAACTCTAACTCATCATATTAACCTGACCCAAAAACACCACACAGCACTGACTCTAAAACAACACCCAAAACTGACGGAAATACAGAACCCGATACTAACCTTAAGAAACCACCGAGCACTCACCCTAACACACAACAAAACTCTGACACTAACACACCAACCAACACTGATCCTAACACACAACCCAAAACTGACCTTAACACACCACAAAACACTGACCCTAACAAACACCAGACACTGAACCTAAAACACCATCCAACACTGACACCCAAAACTTCCGCTAACACGCCCCCCAAGACTAATGCTAACACACCACCCAACACAGACAGTAACACACCACCCAAAACTGAATCTAACACACCACTCAACAATGACCCTAACACACCACCGAAAACATGACCCTAAAATACCATTAAACATTGACCCTAACACACCACCCAACACTGACCCTAAAACATCCGCCAACACTAACTCTAACGCACAACCCAACACTGACCCTAACGCAAAACACAATACGCAACCTAAAACACCATCCAACACTGACGCTAACACACCACCTAACACTGACGCAAACACAAGACCCAACACTGACGCTAATACACCACCCAACACTTACCCAAACACACCACCAAACACTGACCCTAACACACGACCCAAAACTGACCATAACACACTACCCACGACTTACGCTAAGACACTACATAACACTGACGCTAACATACCACCCCAAAAAGACCCTAACACACCTACCAACACTGATGTTAACACATAATCTAATACCGATCCTAACACAACACATAACACTGACGCTAACACACCATCTAACACTGCCCCTAACACACCACCCTACACTGACTCTAACACATCACGAAACACTGACGTTAACACACAACCCAAAACTGACCTGAACACAACCCAACAATGACCCTAACACACCACCCAACACTGCAGCAATTACACCACCTAAGACTGACGCAAAACACCACCCAACACTGAACCTAACACACCACGCAATACTGACCCTAAAACACCACCCAACACCTTCTTTAACACACAACCAAACACTGACGCAAACAAACCTCACAAAAATGACCCTTACACAAAACCCAACACTGAAACTAACACATCACCAAACGTTGATGCTAACACCTAACCCAAACTTTTCCATAACAAGCCACCAAACACTGACGCTAAAACACCACCTAACTCTGGACCTAACACACAACCCGACACTGAAAATAAAACACCAACCAACACTGACCCTAATACACCACCCAACACTGACCCTAACACACCACCCAACAGTAACCCTAACACATATCCAACACTGTCACTAATACACAGCCCAACACTGACGCTAACACACCACAGACACTGCCACTAACACAAACCCGATTACTGACGCTAACTCACATGCCAGCAATGAACCTCACACCACGCAATAAGGACCCAAACACACCATTGAACACTGACACAATTGAACACAACACCCAACACTTACCCTAATACACAACCAAAACCAAACACTGACACTAACACATCACCCAACACTGATCCTAACACACCACCCAACACTGACCATAAAAAACCAACACTGAACCTTACGCATCATTCAACACTGACCCTAACACACCACCCTACACTGACCCTAAAACATCACCAAACATTGATCATAGCACACCACCCAGCACTGACCCTAACACACAACCCAACCATAACCATAACAAACAACCAAGAACTGACACTAACACACCACGCAACACTGACGCAAACTGATCACCAAGCCATGACACTAGCCCACCAACCAACACTGACGCTAACACACCATCCACAATTGACGCTAATACACAACCCAACACTGACGCTAACACACCACCAAGTACTTAACATAACTCATCACTAACCTTGACGCTAACACAACAACCTGCATTGACTCTAACACATCATATAACACTGACCCTAACACACAACACAACACTGACCCTAACACACCAGCCAACACTGGCCTTAACACACCACCCAAACGAAAACTCATCACCTAACCGTGACGCTAACACACCACCCAGCACTGACACTAACAACCAGCCCAACACTCACCCTAACACACAATCCAACACTGACCCTAAAACACTACCCAACACTGACCTTAACACACTATCCAACACTGACACTAACGCACCATACAACACTGACCTTAACACACCATCCAGCACTTACGCAAAGTCGTCCATGACGCTAACACACCACACAACACTGACCCTAACACACCACACAACACTGACCCTAACACACAACACTGACGCAAACACACAAATAAACACTGGCCCTAACACTCCACTTTACACTGACGCTAACACACCCCCTAACACTGACCCTAACACACCACCCCGACTGACCCAATATCATCATCTAACCGTGACGCTAACATACCCCATATCTCTTATTTTGATAACAATAAAATATCATGATTTTAATTGAATGTTGACAAATAATCTTAGATTGATTATTAAAATATTAGGTTTAAATATTTAGAAAGGGCTGAATTATGTTGTATTTTATTTCCTTTATTGTCTTTCGAATCAAACATTCATTTTATGAGGATAGTTCGTTAAGATTATGTAAATAGGTTGAAGCAGGTAGGTTAAGTTATGCACATTTTTTAAAGCCAGTTTCCTAAAATTATCAGATTATTGAAGAAGATGCGTTAAAATTATGTTAATTGTGAACATTATGTTAAGTGACGGATGCTCGTTTGTTAATATGACGGTAATTGTTCATAAAAATTCAGTTGAAATTTTACCTAAAAAATTAACTGAGCAGAAAAAAATAAAAAATATTTCTATGAAAGCTACACTAGTAATGACATTAATACCACGAGAATGTTCCTTAAAATGATTTTTGAATGAAATAATTCATACAATCATTTCACATAATTTGCAGTCTCTTTTTGCAAATCGAATGTAGCTTAACAAGTAACATATCATGTTGTATCATGTCGCTTACCATGAACACATGCGATCGATACTTTAGCGTGCCGTTTATATATGTTTCCTTGGACTATTAGCATATCGTGGATGCACATTTGAACTTATTTCAGAAATATTAAATCAAGTTATTTTTTATGATATATTGATTAGCGATTTTTGAAAAGCGAAATTACCATCAACATTGGTTCGAGTCTTCCTGACATTAATTTGGACAAGGCTGATTTTTCGGCTTGGTCATTTGTTATTTAAACGCATACAGTGGCGTGACTGGGCGTTTCTCATTTGAATGTCATTCTGAATATTGTATGTGTTTCAGATGTGGAATGGACAGGGACATACTAAATAATTAATAAACTATTTGACGTTTATTACGAGACATTACGTGATACAAGAAAGCAAGGTTTTTTGCTGGATTAATCAAGAATATGAACACTGTTTTGATAGCACACAAATACCCTGCATTATATGTGTGTCTTTTTAAACATACTAAAATATAATATTAGTACACTTTTACGACAATGTATGTAGAAGTTTGAATTGCAAAATCTTAAGTGATCGCCATTGTTATATCTGGAAGTTTTTAACTGTTCTCTTTTTCTTGACGTATTTTCATTTGCCCCATTTCCGAGGAAGACATTTAGCCGAAAATTGTATATCTTATCGTCTTGTCTTTTAATCTAAGCTTCTACATCAATTTTTTTTTTTACTGTTTCCGTCACACAGCTTGAACGTAGTACTTTATCTATATATATAAAAATGAATGTTTGTATGTCTGTCTGTATGTCTCGTATGCGCTCCTACACCATTTATGCGATTGCAACAAAACTTTAGTAATTTGTTGTCCACATAACCGGCCAATTAATTAAAGTATTAAAAACCTTATCAAATGTTCCATTCCTAGCCGCTGGCCATTAATTCGTTTTTTTTCTTATATGAGTATGTAAAAATATTTTCCACATGCGCTCCTACGCCATTTATCCGATTCAAAAAAACTTTGGTGAGTTGTTGCAAACATGTCTATAAAGGTTTCTGAATTATTACAAGTGTTTTAAATTATTCATCTTTGAGCCAGGGGCCTCATATTCATTTTTCCTAATATGAGCTATATAAATATATTTTCAAACCGTATGCGCTCCTACACCAATCACGCGATTGCTACAAAACTTAGTGAGTTGTTGTCCATGCGCCAGTGCATTTTACGGTGTTATTTACACACTTTTAAAAACATTGTGTTTTCGGCCGTTGGACCTTAATTCGTATTTTTTCTTCTATGAGCTATGTAAAAAATAATTTTCATGTGCGCTCCTACGCCATTTATTCGATTGCAATAAAACGTAAAACTTTGGTGAGATGTTGGAAGCACGGCCGCAAAGGTTTTTAAATTATTATAAACTTTTCAAAATATTCCAATTTTAGCCAGCGGCCTTATTTACGTTTTTTTCTTATACGAGCTATATAAATATAATTTCAAACCGTATGCGCTCCTGCACCATTCACGCGTCATTCATTGACCCAAATTCTTATTTTTTCTTATATGCGCTTTGTAAAAAATAATTTTCTATGCGCTCCTATACCATTTTTCAGAATGCGATAAAAATTTAGTGAGATGTTGTTCTATCGCCCACAAAAATTCTTAAATTACTACAACCGTTTTAAAATATTCAGTGTTGAGCCAGGTGCCCTATGTTTGTTTCTTACAAAATGAGCTATATAAATATAATTTCAAACCGCATGCGCTCCTACATCATTCAAGCGCTTGCGATAAAACTGAGGTGCGTTGTTGTCCATAAGCCAGAGCATTTTTCTAAGCCAAGATAACTCTACTAAAATATTCCGTTTTTTTGGCAATCGCCCCAAATTCGTGTTTTTTTTCCTTACATTAGGAGCTTTATAAAAAATAATTTCCGTATGCGCTCCTCTACATTATTACAATGCTATAAAATTTTAGAGAGATGTTGTGCGCGCGCCCGCCCGCAAAGGTTTCTTAAATGATTACAACCATTTTAAAATACTCCGTTTTTAGACATGGGGTCCTATGTTCGTTTTTTCTATATGAGCTATACAACTATAATTTTAAGCTAAACTACTATTATTTCAAACAGAGCTAAAGAATGAATGGATAGCTTTTTAATCAAAGACAAATAGTGATATTAAATTGAGTGTGTGACATATTAAGTAGGTTTCTGAAGTAATACAACAATTCTACAATATTCCATTTGTGGAGGGGGGTCCTAAATTCGTTTTCCACACTTCTATTATCTATATAATTATAGTATGCATTTCTATACCATTCTGTGTGACATATTAAGTAGGTTTCTGAAGTAATACAACAATTCTACAATATTCCATTTGTGGAGGGGGGTCCTAAATTCGTTTTCCACACTTCTATTATCTATATAATTATAGTATGCATTTCTATACCATTCATTCGATTGTGATCAAACTGGGTCAAGTGAAATGCGCACTACCGAAAATGTTTCTAAATTAGAAAAAAACATTTTACAATATTCCGTTTGGGCCAGTGACCCTAATTTCATATTTTCTTCTAAGAGCTTTGTAACTATAATTTCAAACAGAGCTATTGCATGTGTGGAAGTAGCTGAATCCGCCGGCAAATTTTTCAAATTTAGTACATCCATTGTACAATATTCAAATTAGGGCTGGGGACCCTAAATTCAATTTATTTTCTTAAATGAGCTTCATCAATATAATTTATAACGAAGATATCAACACTACCGCCCTTGAACAAATGACACATTTGTAGTAAAGCAGAGAAAACAAGTTTTTACATTTTTAGTGTTGAGAGTATTTGTATTATGTTATGTGTATAAATAAGCTTGAATTTTGTGACGCATTTTAGAATCGGAAATGACATCGAAATCGCGTTTTTTTTTTCAACTAAGAGTATTTCTTAAATAGGGTATTATAATTTCGGAGTTGTTTTGTGATATGTAAATACATTTTACACCAATCGATGGTTTCTCAAGTAATTAAATAACACACTTGACAGCGTAGATATTGAATTATGGTCATTTTTTACCGCTGGAATTTACGATTTATAAATTAATGAGAAACTATACAACTTTAAATCTCCTGCCAACAATGAACGTACCTATTATGCGAGGTTTTCATGTAAAAAGATGGGAGATCCTAACGTGTGAGAATTACATTCACCATCAAAACCATTATCATTGTTGGTATCAGGTGACAATAGCCAATCGAAAAATTTCTTGGCAAACATACGCAACTGCAATTCATGTTTCCAAATGACATCGTCGGTGCAACAAATATCGTGCGCGAGAATTACATGCCAACATTAAAAGTAAAGGGAAAGGCCAACTTTATCATCGTGTAGGATCTCTGATGCCAATGCCAAACACAGATCACAAATGTCTTCAAATGATTTCATTGGGAATACTGATGAGCAAATCGATCAACGTTGTCATATCAATACGGGCACTAAACGAGAAATCGTCGCTGCAATGCAAACGTTATTTTTGCAACACAACGAATTAATTCAAATGTATAGAGTTGCACTTGAAAAGATGCCGACTGATGAATACAAAGTCATAATTAGAGCAGACTAAACACCTGTTGGCCAACATGAAAGACAATACAATGCACCAACAATTGATGAAGTGGCGATCATTATAGTTGGCAAAGAATTTAACTCAAGTGAAATAATTCTTCATCGCAGAAGTGTTGATGTTCAGCGAGTCTCAGAAACTCATCGCTCATACGTTTGATTGCAATATCCTATTTTATTTTGGCAAGGAGAAGATGGATATTATTTTGACATCAAATTGAGAAATTCGAATAAGAAAGACAGTGCCATGAAATACTATTCATATCGATTGATGATTCTTGAGTTGGGAATGACCTCTCGGAATCGATCTGCAAAAAAAAACTTTTCGCTCTTGATTTGCAACGAGAAACGCACTTTGATATCGAAGCATTAGGTACGGTACATTTTTTCAAATGAATCTTCCAAAATTGGTTCCATTGCAGTTACTATTTTAAATGGAAAATTTAAACTAGGTGATGTACTTTTGCCATTCACCCCAATGATTCCAACAGATATGCCATTTTAATTCAAACGCCTACAGTTTCCGATGCGACACGCGTCTACAATGAATATCTACAAAGCACAGGGACAATCGCTACAAGTTTGCGGACTAAATTTGGAAAACCCATGCTTCGTCCATGGACAGATATATGTGGCCTGCTCTCGCGTCGGAAAATCTTCTCATTTATTCGTGTATATACGAGATGGAAAAACAAGAAAAATTTTGAGTATTTAAAAGCTCTTGAAGAAACATAACATGCAAACACTCTCTTTCCTTGAGTGGCATTGCAACACATGCCGGGTACTCGCTAGTTTATTATATTTATACATCACTTTATAAGAAGCATAAATTTATTACAATATTCTTACCTAACAATATATATCTTTATCACACCTGTCCACACACCACACTACTTACCCCAAACCATGTGCCTTAAGAACACAACCATATATCGCTGATCACCTTCTCCTACAACCGAACACCTGCTCCCACACACAACTACTAACCCCCCCCAAACCAAATTTATCACTTTCTCCTTGACCCGACCACCAACCATAACACCCAATCGATCGCCTTCTCCTACACTCAAGCACCAGCCTTAAAACAAGACCACTAGCCCTCCACACCCAACCGATCACATTTTCGTACACTCACCACATACACAAAAAACGGTCCACTAACTCACACCACCCAACCGATCGCCTTCTCCTACACTCCCGACATACACCCAAAACCCATCCACTAACAAGCATCACCCAACCGATCACCTTCTCCTACACTCAACACACAAACCACACCCAACCCCTCAACCCCCACACCAAACCGATCGTCTTCTCCTACAGTCACCACATACCCCACAGCCCACCACACACCCCCACACCCTACCCCTCACGCCCACACCAAACCGATCATCCTCTCCTATAGTCACCACATACCCCACACCACACCACACACCCCCACACCCGACCCCTCATACCCCACACCAAACCAATCGCCTTCTCCTACAGTCACCTCATACACCCACACCCCACCGCACACCCCCACACCCGACCCCTCACCCCCACACCTCTATAGTCACCACATACCCCACACCACACCACACACCCCCACACCCGACCCCTCATCCCCCACACCAAAACCGATCGCCTTCTCCTACAGTCACCTCATACCCCAACACCCCACCGCACCCCCCCACACCCGACCCCTCACCCCCACACCAATCCAATCGCCTTCTCCTACGGTCTGCACATACCCCCACACCCCGCCACACACACCCACACCCGACCCCTCACTCCCCACCAAACCGATCGCCTTCTCCTACGCTCACCACATTCCTCACACCCAACCACATACCCCCACACCCGTCCACCACGCCTCAACCCAACCATCTACCACACAAAAGCACATTATCCTAGAACATTATCCTAGCACAATATCCTAGCACATTATCCTAGCACATTATCCTAGCACATTATCCTAGCACATTATCCTAGCACAAATATTCTATCCCAACAAACGACTACATACTCCCCACCGACGACTACCTACCCTAACCAAACTAGTAACAACCCCCACACACGACTACATACTCCCAACTGACGACTACCTACCCTCACAAAACTAGTACCAACCCCCACACACGACTACCCTTCCCCACATTTTCATCATCCAATGTAAGACTTAATCCCAAACCAGTGTATAACGTGTTTGCGAACGATGAAATATGATAATTTAATATGAATTACGACTTGTAATAATTTTATTTTTGTGGTACGTCAAATTATATTTAATATAATCAAAAGTATTTTAAAACTCTTATAAGCTGATTGTATGCTTAGTTTTAATGCACTTTTTATGTTTTAAATTTTCAAAAAAATACTTTAATGTTAATTTCATCACATTTTAAATCTGTAAATAGTCTTATTTCAAAAGAAAATATTTGGTTTCAGATACTGCCTTACATTTTTTTTCTTGAATTAAAAATAAAATGAAATACTTTGATTATTACGATAATATAATAGAGCTATTAACGAGAGCATCGAACTGATCTTTTTGCGATCAATTTTTTTACAAGTATTTTGTTTTTGATTTATTTGTTTTTTTATTAAATAGTTTCAGCTTTTTAAATGAGCACAACTGATCTTAACTGGTTTAGATATAATTAGTCCGTTGATTTAATGAACCTATTCAGAAACTGAACAAGCTTGGGTGTAAACAGTCAACAGACAGCCACGGATTTCAACGCGTGTTGCATTAGCAAAGAAGTTCAAACAAATACTAACTACTGACATTTCGCTTTAAGGACAGCTTCTGAAAAATGTATGAGTCATTAGGTGCGGTTTAGTTTCTCATCAGCCCTAATCAATTCGATATGACTTCATAAACTTTTTATAGAAACAACCACATTAAGGATGACATTCGGGTGATTGGAGAGATATTGTGCGTGTTAGGGGTGAAGTGGATTTTTGTGTGAGATGGTACGAATTTGTCATCGATGGCAATGGTTCTTAAAGTCTTGCAGTTTTGTGCCCTATTTTGATTCCAACAAATGTTTTAAAATCCACATATCTCATCTCTTAAAGGTGATTGCTTTCACACAAATCCAACAACAAAAAATGCTTAAATATAAAAAAAAAAACTTATTTTTTTTAGACTTCTTTGCTCTGCCTGACTTTGCCTTCTGCACCCCTAGAGTGTGCAGACGCCCCTGGTTCAAAACCATAGACTGGGTGGGTTAGGTGGAAATGTGAGTGAAATGATCTTTGTGGATTACTGAGCAATATTGCATATTATTTATTACGTTAATGTTCACAATCAAAACTTTTCCCACGGTGTAAAATCTTCTATGAGACAATAATTTGTGTGCAAACAAACAAAAATCAATAGCTGTTACTTTCGCCTGCCGATGGTAATTTTGTAAATTTCACAGATTACAAGTAACGGCTCCATTATTTCGATTATTATATTTTAATAATCGTTGACAGATTAAATTAATGTGCGATGCATGCAAAATACTGTACAAAAACATCATTTTAAATTTGAAAAATTATTACTATTTGTTTTATCACATTCTGTTCAATTATACCCACATCCAAAGTTGTAAGAGATGGATAAGTTTGATAGCACAAAACAAAATTGAATGTAATACATTTCTAGATTGGATATTCTTAGTTTTAAATCCAGCAATATATTAATATGGACAATTAAGTTTATTGCTACCAGGCTTGGCATATATCAATCATTCACATAAAAACTATAGAGTTGTCAAAGCATATTGATATTTATATCACTTATGTAAGAAAAAATGAAATATGGCCCCTGGCTCCAGATGAATGGATTTTATTATTTGAGTACACTTCGGTATTTAAATATGGATAATCAAGTATATGTGTACTAAGTTGGTCAAGATCCATCTGTTCTTGTGGGAGAATATGTTTTTAATTGTATTTATAGCTTATATTAGGAAAAAAATTAATAATTCTGGATATTGTTGGATATATGTTCCAAGTTTGTTCAATAATCATCAACCCATGTAAAAACGTATATTGAACAAATCTACAATCGAACAAACTTTCAATTATATATATAAGAGAATAAATTACCCGATGTTATTGGGTTAATAATGATTGAACCTTTGCGATTATTTCTACCTGCTATAGAAAAAAAACTCATCACTATTCATAACTTAAAAAAAAAAATATATAAAAGTTTCTAATATCATTAAGTTTTGTGAAATATTTATCTGCTGCATATTATTATATGCCTACCCTACTCTCATGACTCTGTCGCAGGCTCTTAAACTATTTGTCACCCACTAATCATGACCTTCAAATGCCCAATCTAAATTATCACTAATGATATAACTTTGGTCACAAAGAAGTAAATTGAGGGACGATGTCTTCGCTAGAGAACTACTTCAGATTGACCCCTTTTTCGTGCCATTTAATTACAACTTTTTTGTCTCAAAATTTAAAAAAAAAAAACGAATCTTAAATTTACAACAAAACCTTTATAAATGATATTAATATATTTTATATCACATGAATTAGAAATATATTGACATCTTCATCAGAAATTCGATGACACTTTTGCCTTTAAAAAAAATATACATTATCAGAAAATCTTAAATCAACCACTTATTTTATCTAAAGAAAAATCTCGAAACCGTTTTTCACGTATTTAAGAGACTTGTGTGTCTGTTGTTTTTTTTTTTAATATTGATTTCATAATAATATAAAAACACTTTTCTTTTTAAATAATAAAAAAAAAAATATATTTTCATTAAAAAAAAAAAAAAAAAAAATATCAACCCATCCCCAATATTCAAAATTGAATGTTCAAGTGTGTAAAATGATTGGGTTTTGATGTTCATTGGTATGTATAATAAATGTACGTAAGTTTAGGTAACGCCATTGATTTTCTTAATTGGTTAACTTATGTTTGTTTTGTAAAAAATAATGTAAAATCTCTTTTTTAACAATTGTAATACCCTAGGATTTAAATATATTGTAATCAATGTAAAATATACCCATCTTATTTACTACTCCAATTTGGATGTGCCCATAAAGTTGAATTATTTATTAACTTCATTTCTTTATTTTAAGACTTATCGTGTGCTTTCTGAGGCAAAATGACCACCAATCAATCAAGATGTTGTATTAAAATTAATAAAATCTTCTATTGGATTGTAGGCTCTTCCATACCCAAACTAACTTATTTTGCACTTCATATGTTTTTTTTTTTCTGATTTGGATAAGTTATAAGTGGATTAGTGAATGCTATTTTGCTATACAGTTTCGCTTCACTGATTGACATTACGGCTTTTTCTTTTTAGACGCATATTTAATAGTTAGTTTATATTAGTTATACATTTAAAAATGTATATTTTTGGAATTAAATAAGTTTTTAAAAAGTTAAATATACAAAGCTAAAATATGGATGTTTTTCTATTAAAAAATTTAAAAAGCAATTAATTAAATTAATTAATTTTAATTTTAAGAAGGGGAAAATAATTATCAGTCTTGTCACCCTAGGTATTAAACTAAACAATCCTTAGAGTTTTGGCTAAACAGGCAATTCGCACTATAACGTCATTTGCGTGATTTTTTAAAAGAAATTGATTTTAATTTTTTTTCGCCAAATTAACAATGCACTAAAGACGCGCTAAAAAAAACTGATGTCTGTGTTTTCCCGATAAATGTGATTATGGTGTTTTTCTTTGATCATGATTTTTTTCTCCATAACTTTCAATTACATATAACATGCTTAAAAGAGTTCCTTATTTGATAGTTTAAATGTATTTGAAATTTATAAAAAATAATAATTGAACTTTTACTAAAATAAAAGCGGATATAAAATCACTTTCGCGCATTTAAATTTATTCGATTTCCGGAAAAAATAGAAAATAACTATGATTGTTTTTAAGAATCCAAAAGTACTTAAACCATTTAGGACTTTTGGCATTATGTCAGTACATCTCATTTTTATATAGATGGGTATGTTTGTGTAACTATGAAATATTTACATTTTTCCAAACTTACTAGGATTTTAATATTTTTAATTTTCATTTCATGTTACCTTAGACTGTATGGCACTATTAACAGACATTGTCCGACATTTATTCTAGCTTTGGCCCATCCCTGTATTAAAAAAATCAACCAATTACAATAATTTAAGGCAACTATGGCTCCGCCCTATCCTGTTAATCATATTTTAATTATTAAATAGCTTTGCAGTCTGTTAAATGTTCAAGGGAAACCATAATGATATCACTGTTCTATTTGCCTTTCACTTCCTTCTAGCAGTTCCAATGACACTGAGTGACTTATTATTTCTCCTAGATGAGTCCTGGATTTGTACGCGGGTTTTTGTCTAATAATGCACTTTGAAAGTCAAACAGTTCAATAATCTTTATTTAAATACAACTTTTGCCCTCATATTTGAGGTTGCGTGTAGACGCCATGGCAAATCAGTTTTTTGTCATCTCTGTAGTGTTTCTGCTATCTTCACGTAAGTTTTAAATAGTATTATAACAATAAAAAGATCTGATCAATAAGATAATTACACTTCTTGCACGACGAGTAACCTATTTCAAAACACACACATCAAAAAATATTAAGAGCAAGACAATAACGTGTTTAAGTAAAGATTCTCTGACGTAAGACAGAACCCAGATGTTGAATTGTATTAATATGCAGATTCATTGTTGTTAGACAGTTCCATTTGATTAATTGTAATGATATCCAGAAACGTTGACGTAAGTGTGCATGGAGATGAATAATTATTTTGATATGCAGGATCTTGGACGCGAGACTGCCCTTGGATTAAATCCAATAGCAATGCACATAATAAATCAGTTTAAAATAATTCAAAAATTGTACAAAACTCTAGAAGCTATAAAATAATAAAGAAAGTAGAATTGAAACATACTTTTTTCTTATCTTTTTCCTAGCATCTATCATTAATAATATTGTCAATAGGATATCAGTAGGGAAAAGTTTTATTTACATGAATAAAGTTAAGAAAAACATGGATAGTTGAGCGCAAATTATTCTAATCATTTGACTTTGAATACATTTATATGAGCAATAAAAAGTGGCTATTAAAATTCTAATAAGTGAAGACAAAAGGAACTTTTATAAATATTATATTCGCATTAAATATAAAATGAAATAAACAACAAATTAAATTCCTATGTATATTTATGAATCTCTTCTACAGTTTGCTTGATAAACAGTCAACCGTTCGACTGTGGCCTAGGGGACATCAACGTCGCATTTGTCTACGATTGCCGATACAGCTTAGAGCTACAACAAGATTTTTTCACTCAATTTATCGAAGTGTTTGCACCTATGACACAGATAGTTAGCAACAACAAAGATAGTGGCGTGAATACAGATGTCAATCTTATCTTGATGACATACAAAGAATCTGAATTAATGATAATTGAGAGGCTCACCAAGGAAAACTTCACTCTTGACAGATTTAATGAATCTACGTTAAAATTAAACACCTCGTCTTGTCCTCAACGTTTGCCACTGAAAACTGTGTTCAACGACACGAGAGAGGCCTTGGGTGGCTATAGCGTTAATGTAAGAAAGTTGGCGATATTTGTGCTTGCTGAAAACTTGACTGATTACGAGGATGATGTTACAGCGCTGCGTGGCCTGGAGTCAGTACAAGGTCTAAATGGTGATGTCAAGCGGTTGTTTATTCTGCTAAAAAATCGAACATTGCTTAAAGAGAGAGGTATTTATTCCTTATATACTAACACGGTAAATAACTCACCGGAGCTTTTAAAGAAAAGCATTGGAATTATATGCAACTCATGTCATAAAAAGTTTGGAAGTTACAAGCTTGGCACCAGTTGTTACAACGTGATTAAGGTGTATAATGAAAAAACCACAAGGGAAGCAGAGGACATCTGTGATCAAACATGGCCTCGGTCACATTTAGTTTTCCTGAATTCTCAAAGTGAATTAGAATATGTGACGTCAATTATTGAAAATGTGAACTTTTATCTAAATACACTGAACGTTTCTAGATATCGTTTAAATGAAACGACAATTATTGGTTTTATCGGTCTGTCCGTTGGGTACAGGGGTAACTCTAAAGATTACAAATGGAATGATGGCACTCCACTAGTAGTAGACCCTACATCATGGAAACGTGAGTCTCTACTTTTAAATTTTGGAAGTAGATTGAATGAATTTTCCCCTCCACCAAATTTTGGAAGTGAACTGAACAGATTTCCATATATTTGGAATCCTGGAAGTAATCTGAACGGATTTCCTTCTATGTGGAATCCTGGAAGTAATCTGAAAGGATTTCCTTCCATGTGGAATCCTGGAAGTAATCTGAAAGGATTTCCTTCTATGTGGAATCCTGGAAGTAATCTGAACGGATTTCCTTCTATGTGGAATCCTGGAAGTAGACTAAATGGATTTCCTTCCATGTTTAATGCTGGAAGTGGACTGAAAGTATCTTCTTCCATGTTGAATGCTGGACGCAAACTTAACGTATTTGCTCCTACGTTGGGTGGTAGAAGTAAACGGAATGTACTTCCCCCTACGTGGGATGCTGGAAGTGGACTGTTTTTTCCTCCTCCTTTGGATTCACGCTATGAGACGGAAGGCTGCGTTTACATGTCACTAAAATACTCTTTAAATGAATACGAAATAACAAGAGAAAAACTTCAGTGGCATGAATGGAATTGTTATCAACCCAAACTAACTGACTTTTTAGTCTGCGAATCAGACATGAGTGATGTCAACAAGTTATTGTTAAACGTAAAAGATTTCTCAACAAGGAAGCAGGAGTCTCACTTACATTTACTTTACACAAGTTATTCACATTTATTATTCAACCATATTAATAACGAAATGCAAAATAGCGTAACGTCATTAATGAAAAAAAAAATATCGTATAGCGTTATAGAGAAAGGATCTATTATCAACTGCAAAATATCAGAAGACAGTCGTAAGAATGACGGCAGTACAAATATAAAACAAATCGATCTTTTTATACAAAGCATACAAAGAAAACGTCCCACTTGTAACATAAAAATAATTGATACTAACTCAGTCCTGTCTAATGACAACAGTTACCTTTACGGAGGGGGAGGATATAATGAACAACATTCAAAATTGTTAAATGAAAGTTACTTTGATGTTATGTACCTTAAAGATCCCATAGAAACTGTCCAAAAGTGTTTGTACGAAATAGACTCCACCAGACGCAGAGTTTGGTTTCCAAACAATTCCCACCTACAAGATTGTGAACACTTCGTATGTCCACCAGGATTTGTTAAGTGTACAATATCCTACTGTATACCTGTGTACCTTGTAGATGATGGTGTTAAAGATTGTCCCCATGGAGAAGATGAAGTTTCTGTTAACAATGAGGCAACAATGTGTACGGGAAAACTCAAGTTTACACTGAGGAATATTTGTCTGCAACAAGGTACTTGTAATGCAAATAGACAATGTATAAACCGAAATAATGATTTCGTATGTGAGGTACCATGTGAAAGGGGCTTTGTTTGTGTGTCAAATATAGTTAGGAAAGAGACCGATGATAACAATACATTTTATATACGTTTTGTTGAGACCACAGTTCAAATATATGAGGATTTAGGCTTGTATACATTTACTCCTCAAATCTACTCTTTATTTACGTTGTTAAAACTTGTAGAAATAAATCTAAGTAATTGTAGAATAAGTGACCTGGATAATGTCATTAAAAGCCTGGACAGTTCAGATGTCATTATCTTAGATGTAAGTCACAATTCTATTTCTGGACACAACAACTTTTCTGTCATACAAGAAATGAAGAATTTACAGAAGTTAAATATGTCATTTAACAAGCATTTAGAACTTGATGAGAACTTGATCTTACCGTTGAATTTACATGTTCTAGATATGTCTAACACTCAAGCTGGCTCTGAAGTGATCAAGTATCTGGATAATTTGACCCAATTAAAGATTTTAGAATTACGTAACGTTGAGCCAATTGATTTATGTTTAACAGGAAAAGTAAAACTTGAAATACTTGATGTACGTGGTACAGAACTCATTAACATAAAATATGGTTACTTGAATTTGTTGTCTATTCAGTCGGCCTTGTATACTGATGACTTTCGCATTTGTTGTCAAGTCATCAGAGGACCAAATATACAGGAAAATAAATGTCACGCACCACGTGATGCCGTCTCCACGTGCCAGGATTTAATTGGTGACCCACAAAAACGAGTTATTCTGTGGGTGGTTGGTATTTTATCCCTTTTTGGGAACATGGTGGTTGTGATTTATAGGATAGTTTGGGACAGGGCTGTCTTTAATAAGGCATACGGACTTCTTGTTTTTTGCCTAGCAGTGTCTGATTTTATCATGGGCGTCTATCTGATAATAATAGCTGGGGCAGATTTGCTTTACCGGAACATTTACGTTTTGGAAGATACAAAATGGAGATATAGTGACACATGTAAATTGGCTGGCATTTTGTCAACATTCTCCAGTGAGACTTCGACGATGTTCATTTGTCTCATAACTCTGGACAGGTATTTGGTCATCAAGTATCCTTTTGGTCAACATAGATTTTCAAAGTTAGGGAAAATAACTTCCCTTTGTTTGACATTGATTATAGGTGTCGTTGTGTCTGTGATCCCAGTTCTGTTTCCTGACTGGGAGATTTATTCCTCTAACGGGATGTGCTTAGCGCTTCCTTTCCGTTCTGGAAGACACAAGGGATGGCAATATTCGGCCGCGTTGTTTGTCGGCCTCAATTTCTTTCTTTTTATTCTTATAGCCATCGGCCAGTTGGCCATTTTCTTGTCCATCACCTCGTATCAACACGATCATTTTTTATGCACTATGAAAACTTTACGGAAAGCTCAAGATCGTGCTGTTGCCAAACAATTATTTCTAGTTGCCTTCTCAGACTTCTGCTGCTGGTTTCCTATAGGAATTATGGGTATTATGTCTCTCAACGGCTTTCATTTTAATCTTGACGTCTACGCTTGGTCAGCGGTTCTCGTTTTGCCAGTAAACTCAGCCATCAACCCATTAATCTACACCGTTCCAGTAATTTGGAGAAAGATTAAATCTTCTTACCTTATTTCAAAATTACCTTTACGCAGCTTACAGCAGCCAAGTTAAGCTTGTCCCCTGACTCTGACATGTTACTTGTAAATGGATAAATAAACATTACATTTAATAAATAATTGTTTTTGGACTTTCTTGATATTTATATAATTTATTAATATATATAACATAATCTTTCATTTGGAAGTTTCCTTTTTTTTCAAAATATATAATATTTATGAAACGTGAATTTTATGTTTCCATTAAAAAAATATCCATTTGAAGTAAATCTGACAATATAATCTGTTAAACTGATTTGACTAGAAATTTACTCAGTTGTGAGAACTCACATTCATGGGACCATACAACAGTAATGAAAGTCAGTTGTCAGAACTCATATTAATTGGAGCATAAAATGGTATTGCAAGTCAGTTGTCAGAACTCATATTGATGGGAGCATACAACAGTAATTAAAGTCAGTAGTGAGAATGCAAAATAAATGTAAGCATGTTTCCAATATGTTATTTGTCAAGTCACACAACATCATTATATTTCATGGATGCCACAAGCTTATATATATGACTGTAACAAAACTGATGTTTTTTATTTTATTTGTTTGTTTTTTTTGTTTGAGGGGTGGGTGTATTTATTTAATACTATATATACTACTAACCAGTATCCGGCATGCCTTGCAATGACAATCAAAGAAAGAAATTAGTTGCATCTTAATTATTTTTCTTGTAGAGTTTTTAAATAAACAATGTTTTATTTGTTTTTAGTCTAGTGACTACACGAATAAATCAGAGTGGTTTTCCAAAGCGAGAGCACCGGACATACAGCTGTCCATGGGAGAAGCATGAATTTTCAAAATTTGGTCCGCAAACTTGTAGCGATTGTCCCAGCGCGTTGTAGATAGTCATTGCAGAGTCATCTCACTGAAGTTTTATCGCATTCTGGAAAATGGTATAGGAGCGCATAGAAAATTATTTTTTACAAAGCTAATATAAGAAAAAGTATTAATTTCGGTCCAACTGCTGAAAACGGAATATTTTAAAATTGTGATGAATGAGTAAAATGCGCAGACCTATTGATAACAACTCACCAAAGTTTTGTCGCAATCGGATTAATGGTGTAGGAGCGCACACGGTTTGAAAATATATGTAAATAGTTTATTTAAGAAAAAACGAACCTAGGGCCCTGGCTGAAAACTGAATATGTTGAAACGGTTGTAATCATTCAAAAACCTTTGCTGCCGTGCTGGCGGCAACATCTCACCAAAGTGTTATAATGTAATGGAATAAATAATTTAGGAGCGCATACGAAAATTAATTTTTACACAGCTCATATTTGAAAAAGTAAGAATTAAGGGCCAACGGCCAAAAATGGACTAAATTAAAAGTGTTTAAAAAACATAGTAAAATCCTATGACTCATGGACAGCAACTCCCCAAAGTTTTGTTGCAATCGTATTAATGGTGTAGGAGCGCATACGGTTTGTAAATATATTTATATAGCTCATTTTACGAAAATGGAATATTGAGTCACTGGCTCAAAACTGAATATTTTTAAAACGCTTGTAATAATTTAGAAACCTTTACGGACATGCACACAAAATCTCACCAAAGTTTTATCGAAATCCGATAAATGGCGTAGGAGCATATATGGAAATGATTTTTTTTACAAAGCTCATAAAAAAAAAAAACAACGAATTAAGTGTCAACGGCTGAAAACGGAACATTGTATCAGGGTTGTAATGACTCAGTTAAATAGCCAGTTATGTGGACAACAACTCAACAACGTGTTGTCGCAGGGGCACATACGAGACATACAAAGATAGATATATACATGCATACAGACATTCATTTTTATATATATAGATATTTATTTTTAGAAAACGCGTACTGGATAATAAATGTATGTATATATTCATTTAAGATGCGCGTTCTTCTTGGATGATGTAAATGAGATCAGGAAATTGGTTTGCACTTATGACTAAAAAGGCTTTGGCATCCAGGATATATCCACACGTTAACATTTCAGTGGCGACCTTTCTGTGGTAAAAATAATGGTTTCGCCATCCATGATTGGTATCGGGAACGACTATGCACAAGAAAACCATGTAGTGAGATCCCAATGACCCTATCACTTTCCGTTCCTGATAGATCCCCGCAAAAAGGCAAGCGGGGCTGGCTAGGTCATGCCAATTATTACCAGCAGTATGCTAACTGCGTGAATGAGTGTACAAGTTTCAGCTCAATTTGATATCAGGAAGTGAATTAAAAATTGAGATTCAAGATTGCTGTCACTTATGATTAATTGTCATGAGAGGGAGGGGGGTAGGAGGGCAAGTGGTGGGTCTGTGTACAGAATGTAGTGGATTTCAAAATTGGATTAATATTTAAATGTAATATAGTGTCCACTTAAGTGTACGGGGAAAACGCCGGAAAACTAAAGTCATGACAAGTAAGATTGTTCTCTCTATTTGTTCCACATTAGGGTATTATCCTGCACCCATGTACTGGCATATATTCAACGGTTGGGGAAGCAATGCGGCTATCATATCATCTCCTAGCAAATGCCAGGGCAGCCTTGAAACTCTCGATTGAAGTAGAATCTACTGCGGCATTTCCCAGGTGGTTTCAAGCAATAATTTTTCTTGGGAAGAATGATTGTTCTAATTGATTTGTGTTACACCGAGGCACAGTGAAGCATTTACTATTGTTCCAGATTTAATGGCTTATAAGTTTTCTAGAGGTAAAGTATATAAGAATGTTATTTAGAGCAATTTTCGTTTGTCCTTGAAGGAGGGGATGTAAACTCTTTTTAAGAGGCCAGTGACGAAGCCAGGAGTGTTGGATTTGTATTCACGTGCCATGAAGCGCACTGCGTTAAGTTGGATTCGCTCCATGTTGTCCACGTCTTGCTTTAGCTATGGGTCCCAGATGATCGCACCATATTCCAGTATTGGACGGAAGAGTTTAAGATAAACATTTCGTTTGCAGGAGGTTGGGCAGTGGCACAGATTTTTTCCTATGAAACTTAGTGTGTAGTTCACTTTTTTTGAAATGTTGTTTATGTGTGGTGACCATTTTAGGTTATTCAAGAAGCGTATTCCAAGGTATGGATTATTTGATACGTTTTTGAGAATTGTCTTGTTAAGGGAGTAAATATAGGTTGATGGTATTTTCTCGAGATGATCATTGTGTTGCACATGGTTTCATTAAATTTCATGCCTCATCTGTCCGCCCAATTCATAAGTCACTTCAAAATTGCTTGGAGGTGATTGTGGACCTTGTAGCCGTTGTCATTGAGGATTGGTAAATGCAACATTTTAAGCCTAATTTGGTTTTTTATTATACACAACGTTACTTTAAAAACAAAATATTTTTACACAATAAATATATCCCGAAATTGCAGAGTTGATACAGTCATATGACTACAGAATATCATTGGGAAAAAGCGTGTTGGGCTTAAAAGTATACCAAGACGTTAAAGGTCAGTGAGTTAAAAAAAAATTTAATGTCGTATCGTTGATTTTCATTGGGATCTTGAATCTATTGATACATTAATGCTGTAGTTGAAACCTCATGTCTCAATCCCGTTCCTGTCATCACTGCTAGAGGTAACTATATGGTCACGACTGATCATGAATATGTAGTGGCATATTGCCATTAGGGTTGATAACGATGGAAAATGTAAATTCTTTTGGACTTCAGGAAGTGGGTCACATTGAGATGCAATACTCCATGAAAAAAAAAATTATATACATTATACAGACATGAATAAATTAAGTTCTTCTCATTTAACATTTCTTCTCAGGACAATAAACATATACTATTGAATTGATAATAAACAGTGGCTAGTTTAGTCGTTAGTAAACAGTGGCTAGTTTAGCCGTTAGTAAACAGGGGCTAGTTTAGCCGTTAGTAAACAGTGGCTAGTTTAGTCGTTAGTAAACAGTGGCTAGTTTAGTCGTTAGTAAACAGGGGCTAGTTTAGCCGTTAGTAAACGCAGGTTAGTTGAGCCGTTAGTGAACAGAGGCTAATTTAGCCGTTAGTAAACAGGAGCAAGCTTAGCCGTTAGTAAACAGAGGCTAGTTGGGCAGTTAGTATTTCGAGGCTAGTTTAGCCGTTAGTAAACAGAGACTTGTTTAACTGTTAATGAATAAATACTAGTTTAATATTTAGTGAACATAACCTATTTTAACCACTAACAAACAGTGACTAGATAAACAGTTATTGAACATAATCAAAAATATAGATTAGTGTCATCATTTATTACAAATTAATATCAGAGACAAGTTTAACAATTAAATAATCATTTAAAAAAGGTTAAATAAGAGCACTAATTAACCATTAAGAAACCATGTGTAGTTTAATCATTTTAACAAACAGATTCAAGTTGTGACTATTTAACCCGTTAAAAATGTCGACTGAATTAACCAATAGACTGGTTTAAACTTGAATAAACAATTAACAGGTATGTTATGAAATATAGACTAGTTAAACATTTATAGAAACAAAATATCTAACGAATATTAACATATGCTATTTTAACACTTAATAAGCCGAGACTTATTTTATCAAAAATAAATTGACGAGTTTAACCGTTAATAAAGGTGTTAATTCTAGCAGGTAGATTAGTTTAAACGTTAAAAACAGAGACAAGTTAACAGTTAATAATCATATAGTATTTTAACCATTTTAAAAGGTATAGATTATCTTTAGAAAATAGAGTCTATTTTAAACAAGATTTTAACCCTTTAATAATTTGAGCCTGCTAAATAATTGATAAACAGACTTGTTTAACAATTAAAAATAGAGACTTGTGTAACCTATGAACTTGTTAGCCTTGATTAAACATAGACAAATTATCCGTTAGACATTGCAAGAATTGGCTTTAAACTCAGTGCTGAAATATACACATTTGTTTCCCTCGCAATTGCATATACATATTTGTTGCCCTCCCTAACTAACACACACACACACACATACTTTGAATTGCGAGAAGCACTTCCGTAGATACAGCTGTTTATACTTCTAATTTGCATATTTTCAACTCAAACTCCTAGTCGCGAATACAATTTTAACACTTCTATCAACATCTTCAGGTCTTAACATTTATCTTCTCTAAATCATTACATACATGTCTGGTATTAAATACAACGTTAGCTTCATCTAAACGCCCGGGGGGGGGGGGTTGGAGTCCCCAATTATCTTTATCCTTGAGTGTTTCATTACCCGAATTTGACCCATACATATAGCTTTATATAAACTATTTTACGATGTTTATATATTTGTGTAAACTCCGATACGCAGTGTTGTCACAAGAGTATGTTTGGGGTGCACGCCGCTCAAAGTGGTTTCCCCTCACAGGGTTAAACCAAAGAGAATTTTGAAATTTAGAGAGAAAGTATGTCAGTTTCAATAGAAATGTTGGAAATAAAATATTTGGATCTTATCATGCGAAGTGCCACTAGACAGAGTGTCAGGGACAGAGTACCAACAGACAGATTACACCTAGAAAGAGTGTCAGAGACAGATACCACACGGCAGAGTACCAAACAGACCAAAACTAGAAAGTGTACCAGAGAACGCTGTCACAAAAAGAGAGTACGACTAGACTGTAAACTACTAGAAAGAGCACCAACAGCACTGTATCACAAGACACATAACCTCTAAAAAGAGTGCCAGAGCCAGATACCGGGCACTACCGCAAGGCAGAGTACCACTAGACTGAAGACCACTGAAAGAGTTCCACTAAACAGAGTAACACTAGACAGTGTACCTCTAGAAAGAATTCCAGTACATGAGTACCAAAACAAAAAGTACCACTACACAGAGTACCAATAAAAAGAGTGCCACTACACAGAGTACCAACAGAAAGGGTGTCACCAGACAGAGTGCCAGATTATACGGTCACTTATGTAAACCCTATCCTTGGCACGCCCTGTGAATTATACTATTTTCGTAAAAAAAATCCTCTTTATTTTATAAATAGACTTGAATTTATTTTAAAATATATAATCATTTCAAATCTGAAATTAAATAGAAGACACATCGTTTTAATAACATCGTTCGTTGTTTCCAATCTAATTGTTTAAAAATAAATAGAATAATAAAAATAGATAATTAAATATAATTTCAATATTTTTTTTACATCAACCATTTATTGTCCTCAAATAAAAAAATATATTTTTTTAAATTCTTATGTAATCAATCGTTACTATGGTGGCCTTGTCGAAAGCCGTATCAATTTCAATTTCTCTACTGAAAGATAGCATAATTACATTAATGGGATTTATCGATTGGTGCATTCAGGATGAATGATGTTAGTTTCAGTTAAAAGCACCAGCTGTTATTAAACAGGGGGTCATGTTCATCTTGTAACAAATTTTTCCTTCAGCTGATGCTTAGGCCTGTAAAAATGACACAAGACGATTATACGTTATCTAGTCCTAATGACAATAGACCAAATGGTGATCACCTGAATGATGATAGTCCAAATGGCTGATTTTTACACCTTCCACCCGTGAAAATTCTACACTTTTATCAAATATCTTTCCTTCCCTTTTCCGAGTCTTTGTGAATGGTTGCCTAAGTAGATTCTTGGATGTACATTGTCAAAATACTCTGTTAGTCGAGCATCTTCTAATATGTTCTGGGAGTTTTTGCTGGTGGTACTCTGGAATACTGTACTTTAACGTATACTCAGGCACACCGAATACTGAAAAACAAACATTTCTCAACTGCCGAGGGTTCTCATCTATTACGTTTATCTTTTAAGCAGATTCATCTGGTTGCAATATCTCCTTATAACCAAACATTCACTCAGATTCATGCACATAGTCATACATAAAAAGTGATCCGTTTGAAATAGTTCTTGACGGCGTCGATCAGAATCTTATTTTTTTTTATTTTTAAAAATGCCTCATCGTTCCAACGTCTATTTGCAGGCGGACACAGTTGCACTCTACCTGATAGTCTCAAGACGACGGGAACATTAAACATTTTTGTTTGGCAGTCTTTGGTCTTTGTTTTATTTGTGGTTTGTTTATTTTATTTTCTTATGCAACAAATGTAATCATACATAGATATAAAAGTGAGAAAAATTGTGTGGCTTTGTTTTTTTTTTGTTTGCTTGAGTCTTTGTTTCAGAAAGGCTTTTAAATTGAGTGAAGCTTGGAGCAAACTTTGCACATATCTCAATCATTGTCCAGAATGCAATACGGTGGTTTTTTTTTTTTTTTTTTTTTTTTTTTTTTGTTTTTTTTGTTTTTTTTTTTTTTTTTTTTTGGGGGGGGGGGGGGTTTGGCGAATTCCTGTTTGTTTTATATGAGCAATATGAATAAAATGACAAACAAATACTCCTACACAAATAGATGGATGTTGGCAAAATTCGGTAACATGTTCAAATGCTTCAGAGTACTGATCATAATATCCATTTATCTTTTGCCGGATCCCTATTTAATTGTTCCTTGTATAAGCTATATTAATATAATTAGACTTAGACAACATTGCACAATCTATGTGAATTGATGGTTAAAGACCTAGCGTGATAGAAATACACTTCATCCTCCGTAATGAAATATCGGTGGATTAAAAACAAAGAATATCCAATCTAAAATTTTACAAGAAAATTCAATAGCTTTTAAACTATTTATCTTTGGCATTCATAATTAGATTTTAATGGGACCCATTCAAAAATTTAACTCCAATATTTATATGAATGATTCTTATGAAGCCCCCAGTCTCAGATAGGACTGAATCGGTATAATAATGGACTGGTCCCCCATTTGCCCCTTTCCACTTAAATTTACTAAAGGCATAGCAGTGCATTTTTTAAATATATTTTTTTCTGTGGCAATTGTCGCCTTTTGAGTAACGGTATTTATGTATGATTTTTATATGTGGCTGGGTGTCACCTACGTGGAGGGGTGTCACCTATGGGACAGGGTGCCACCTATGGGGAAAAGAAGCCCGCAACTGTGGCCAGGAGTGTTCACACCCCCTTAGCTTGGCATGCCTGTCACATTGGGGACCGGCAAACAACTCATGAAGTGGACATCATCTTGACTAGATAAGGCACGTGTAATTTAAACCCGGGCCCTTTTGTTTTTTTGGAGATATATTAAAGCAGTCACCTGTGTCCTACACCCAGTGGGTGCGTTGGATTGGGCGTAAACACGGCTAATTCGGTTCTTCTGCATATGTGAGAGATTTGTCTGTTCAACGGCTTGTACCTCAAGAATAAAAGCAATAGTTCTCAGAACTGTATGTCATTGTCTCTGCTTTTAAACCGTAATAGGCTACGTTACCACACGGCTAAATTTTGGAATTGAAACACAATTGCTTAGTAAATACATGTGTACACGTTTCGACGTAAATATTAGTTTTAATCTAGAATTTTTATAAAAAGGTCTATATTTCTCTACCAGGATATATAATGCAATGTAAAGGCTTATTGACATGTGAGTTTACTTTCATGATACTTTTCTTTATACAAACCCTCCATAATGCAACCGGGAACTAAATCCCTATGGGAACATGATCCCAATGAGGAAGTTCAATGAATAAACTGGAACCAAACTGTACCACGATCCCATCAAGTGTCGGAAACAAATAGGGATCCTAAAGGCAAAGGGGTCCAATCGAAGAAGAGGATCCCACTGGAAAACTGGATCCAAACGCGATCGGGATCCTACCTAAAACGGGGAAAATTTGAAAATGTTATCGTACTTGGCTATAAAATCTTATCCGGATCTCAAATAGGTCTGTTTCCCGCAATGTTCGGGATCTCATTATGAGAAGTGGGGGGGATACCATCGGGAGCGGGAACGCAATTAGGTCAGGATCCTAATGGGGTCAGAATCCAAATTGAGAAAGGAATAACATCAGGATGTGGGCTCTTATTTGAAAATGTAAACCCAGTGGAATCAAAATTGGGTCTGGATTCCAATAGTAACGGTATTTCTATAGAAAATGATTTCCATCTTAGAAATGGGATCCCATGGGATCTCAATTTGGACTGAATGCCACAGAGATCGGGACCCTAAAAAATTATGGATTCTCATTTGAAAAATTAAACACAATGGGCGTCGGGTCGAGATGGGACCGGGATCCCATTTGTAAACTGGATTCTATTGGGATCGGGTTTCTACCCGAAAGGGAGTTCCAGAAGGATCGTGATCCCACCTGGATAAGGATACCATCGGGGTAGGAATGCTGACGGGATAGAGATACCAATGGGATCGGGAGACAGTCCCGGTCAACGTCGGGTTCATTGTCTAGTATATAATATTATTCAATATTAATGTTCACACGTTTTTTTGTTTTTGTTTTTTTTTCTTTATGAAGCATTTACTTTAAAATGATTTTTGTGGGTGTAGCAGACTATGTTTTCACAAGAAACCAGAGAGGTAGCATTAGTGAACAGTGAACTGTGTTGACCATATTTTACACAAGGAGAGCAGGTGAATTGTATTTTTGAGAAGAAAATGTGAGCTCCACGTTTTTGGAGAGTAAATTATGTTTTTTGTAAAGCTGTCGTTTTCCACGCTTTGCTGGTAATAAAAGGGGCAGTTTATTGAGATAGTGAGAGCTGAGAGTAGAGTAGAGTTGTAGCTGAGTTGTAGCAGAGTGAGGACGTGTCTTTCTGAATGGTGGAATATTATATATATATATATGAAATAATTACATTCATGCAAGGATTATTATTAATATTATCAGTGTAAAGTGTGATATAATAAAGTACTGTAAGTTTAACCAGAATTCAGTATACTTCTTTGCGTGCCTGGATAAGTGACTGGATAAGTAAATGGAAGAATGGAAGAAGTCTCAGCCGGCATCCTGAATCATTAATATAAAAATAAGTGACCATGCTACTGATATAACGCCCTAAGAAATAAGATGTCACACCATGAGTTACAATGTTGTCAGAGCATGTGGTACACTGAAGATCATTTTTTTGGGTGGGGATGACATTTGTGACTAGTGGTAACGTTTGTGACTGGAAATCACGTTTGTGAGTGGGGATCAAGTTGTGAGTAGGGATCAAGTTTGTGAGTTGGTGTCCAGTTTGTGAGAAGGGATCAAGTTTGTGATTTGGGGTCAAGTTTGTGATTAGGAATCAAGTTTGTGTTTTTTTTATCACTTTTGTAAATGGAGTTGACGTCTGTGACTAGTGATAACGTTGTGAGTGTCCTGTCAAAGTGTAAGTGGGGCTCACATTTCATTATCGATTTCACCCAGGTTTTATTTCGACAAAAAAGAAAAAAAAACAATTGCACAAAAAGGCAATAGTTTGTTACACAGCCCTACGTGAATAGGATATGCCCGTCTCCAAAGTGCACATACGTTTTTCTATTTCTTCATTTAATAGTTGAAATCCTATATTATGACGTGAACGCAATAAAATTGTCTTAAAATTAATTGATCTACTATGGTAAAGGTTTAAAAAGATATTTATTTAAAAAAAAACAACTGCAATGATGGAATCTAGACTTTGATTAGTTCTATTTAAAATACAAAGTACATTTCAAAAGGCCTCAGCAGAGATGTTGTATTCAGGACATTTACAAGGGCCTACATATAGATTGTACATGAAGTAAATTGGGTTTGGCTTACTATACATTGCGAATTAAAGTCATTTAAAAAGGCCTAAACTATGATTGTTTATTAAGTACAGTGTAATAGGCCTAAACAAACACTGGCTATTAAGGACATTGTAATTGGCCAAAACAAAGTTTGTGTAATAAAGATATTGGAATAGGTCAACAAATAGATTATTTGTTAAGGAAACAGTCATATACCAACACATAAGTTTATATATTATATGTTCCTTATTTTCCAGGAAGTTTTCCAAAACCTAACATCAACCTTTCAGTGTAGCATCTTATTCTATAAAACTAGAATAAATGAACCGATGTTATCGGGATAATAAAGATAGGTCGTTTGCGTAAATTTCTAAGTGCTATTGCAAAAAAAAAGTACAATTCATAACTTTAAACATGTAATGCTATTTACATTTCTAACATCATTTGGTTTTGAGAAGTATTTATCTGCTATATAATATAAGCCTACCTTACTCCCTTTCACGCTCCTAACTACTTTTATCCCCTCTAAACATGACCTTAAAATACCCAGTCTAGCTTATCACTACATATATCAATTTTGTCATTAAAGGAGTTAATTGTGCGACCATTACTACCTTAGAGAAATACTATAGATTTACCCCTTTTCGTGCCCTTGAATTACAACCTTTTTTCCTCAAAAAAAAAAAATAAAAAAAAAAACGAATCTTAAATTTACATTAAAAAAAAATTAATAATATAAGTATATTTTATATGACAGGAATTTGATATGTATTGATGCCTTCATCAAAAATTTAAACACATTTATGCCTTTAAAAAAAATTATATACTATCAGAGACTCGTAAAACAAAGAATTATTTTATCTAAAGAAGAATATCGCAACGATTTATCACGTCTATGACAGACTTGAGTTTCTTTAAAAAAAAATTACATTCTTTATTTCATACAAATACAAACCTCTATACTTTTTACAAAGTAAAATCAAAATTATATTTTCATTTTTTGAAAGTAAATATTAACCCATCTCTATTTTTAAAAATTACTTTTTCAAGTGCGTAAATTGATTGGGTTATGATATTTAAGGGTATGCTTATATAAATGTAACGCCATTGATTTTCTTAATTGGTAAACATATGTTTACTTGTAAAGAGAGAATTAAAAATCTCATTTTTCACAAATGTAATACCATAGGATTTAAATATATTGTCATCCACGTAAAAACGTACACATCCTTTTTCCTACCACCGATATGAATGTACCCAAGGAGTTTAATTATTGATCAAATTCATTCCCTTATTTTGAGGTGTATCTTGTATTGCCATGGGCAAAATGAAATTACCCATATTTGTTAACAGAGAATGTAACATCTCTTTTTTTTAAAGGGAATACCATAGGAGTTAATCCACCTAAAACTATACGGATCTTATCTCCTACCTCCGACATGTATCTACCCTAGAAAATTAATAATTTATCAATCCCATTCCTTTGTTTTGAGACGTATGTTGTTTTTAGAGAAGAAAAAAAAGTTTTAATTCAATGGCACGAAAAGGGGTAAATCTAAAGTATTTCTCTAGCGTAGTAATCGTCCATCAATGTACTTCTTTAGTGACAAATGTTATATAATTAGTGATTACTTAGACTGGGTAATTTAAGGTCATGATTAGAAGAGGAAAAAGTAGTTTAGGAGCGTGAAAGGGAGTAGGGTAGGCGTATAATATATAGCAGATAAACACCTCTCAAAATTTATTGATGATAGAAACGTAAAAATCATTCTTTTTTTAAAGTTATGGATTGTGATGATTCTCTACAATAGTGAGAAATTATCGAAAAGACATATCATAATCATACCAAAAACATCGGGTTATTTGATCTAGTATTGCCTTGGGAAAAATGAACTTACCCATTTTGTAAAAAGAGAATGGAACATCATTTTTCATAAATAAAATCCCATAGGAGCTAACTATATTGTAATCCACGTAAACATGTAGAAATCATATTTCCTAGCTCCGACATGTATTTACCCAAGAAAGTTAATTATTCATCAAATGTATTCCCTTATTTTGAGACGTATCTTGTGCTGTCTTTGGTGAATTGAACTTATACATATTTGTGAAAAGAGAATGCAACATCTCTTTTTCACAAATGTAATACCATAGGATCTAAATATATTTTCATACACGTGAAAATGTGTACATTCTATATCCTACCTCCGATATGAATATACCCAAGAAGGTTAATTATTTATCCAATTTATTCCTTTATTTTGAGACGTATCTTGTGCTGCCTGGGGCGAAGTGAACAACATTCCCCACCCAGATTTAAATAAATTTAGAAAATATTTCACCGGATTGTAGTCCTTTCCATACCCATACTAACATATTTTGCACTTCGTATGGTTCGTTCTTATTTGTATGAGTTAAAAGTGGAATAGTGAATGCCATTTTGCTATGGAAGTGAGCTGCACTGATTGGATTAAACTGCATTTTCTTATTAGAATTATATTAAAAGGTTAGAATTTATTACGTTATATTTTTAATAAAAGTAAATTTTTGGAATGAAAAAGGCAAAACTTTTTAAATATTAAAATATTCAAAGCTAAATAAGCGTGTGTTTTATTAATAATTCAAAAAGCAATCAATTGTATTTATTAAGTTTACTTTTAAAAGGGAAAATACATTATCAGTTTTGTCAAGCATGGTTATTAAATTTAAAGAAATCTAAGAATTTTGGCAAAATAGTCTATTTACGCTATGACGTCATTGGGGTGGTTATTGAGAACACATTAATTTGAATTTTATTTCGCAATATTAACCAATGTTGTTTGGGGTGGGGGTAGTAGGGTGGCCGCAGCTGAATTTCACTTTCACAAATTAGCTTTAATCTTCTTTGTGTTTCGGTAATGTCTCCGCCATACTCATAAACTTATTTTCGATCTAAAAAAACAATTGAATATATCCCCTAAGTGTGCATCTTAAAGTCATATTGACAGTCAGGGAACTCTGATAAAATGGCAAACAAATTGTTGCATGCGTATTTTTTTTTTTTTTTTATTTTTTTTTAATGTTATTGTTGTTTTGAAGGAAAATGTTTATTTCCAAAACACTTTTACTTTTTAAATTCGTATTTAGTTTTTTTATTTTATATTTTTGTGTTTTTTTTACATTTTTTTCTGATAAAATGTCAAACAAATTGTTGTATGCGTATTTTTTTTTTTTTTTATTTTTTTTTAATGTTAATGTTGATTTGAAGGAAAATGTTTATTTCCAAAACACTTTTACGTTGTAAATTCGTAATTAGTTCTTTTACTGTAGATTTTTGTGTTTGTATGGCATTTTATAAAATATGAAGATAACATCGTATCTGTGTGTTCTCGGTATGCCCAAATTACTTGATTGCAGATTTAATTCAGTGAGTTAAAGCGACTACCGCACAAATTAAAACAATAAAACGAAGAGGAAAAAACATCTTAATTTTGAACGACAAGTTTACAAACTCTATTATCTATTTTAAAGTAGATGGTTACTTTTTTTGCTACTGCTATCAACTATACCATAAATGTATTTTAATTGCATATTCATAGGTATGAAACCACTTCAACTCTAGCATCTATCGTAAGATAAATAAACAGTCGTATATATGACACTTCCATCACTCAAGCAAATGAATTTATACAATGAGGTAACGTCGTCTAGTTTTCTATCCAGTATAAATGATATATATATTTATATATATATANATATATATTATATCATTCCCTATATTTAATATTAAATAATATAGTTTTCAAAATTATATTTTTATTTTGGTTATAATTGTAACGTTTAGTTTTTAATAACAGCAATATAATCCTTTAATTAAAACTTATTCTTAAAGAAAAGAATCTCGTGAAGAAAAAATATTTTTATGTTTTGTCCATACCAATTAAATTTTTACTCATTTTATAAATTACGGCTTTTAAAATGTCGTTATTCAATATCTGTGTTAAAATTAAACATTTTTTAAATTAACATTTATTGGACAATATTTTATATAGATACGGAAGCAAGACTTTTAATAAAAATATTTACTTTTTGAAAACTAGTTGACATTTAACACGTTCATATATGAACACATCAAACTATTAACACATTCATATGATAACACATCATTATATTAAATATCAAGATATTAATAATCATTAAATTAACATATATTTTAAATTAACACATCCATATATAAACACATCTATAATTTGAATCCGTCTATAAATAGGCCCATATATTACAATACCAGCATTGTAAACTCATATAAACTTTTTAACACATAACTATTTAATCACATTAATATATATTAAAACATGAATATATTAACACATCCAAGTGTTAATTTTAAATTCAATTTAATATCAAAGCATTATAGGTCAAATTTAATCAAGTAGAGAAGATTGCGTACTGCAGATTTACCTTGCCAAATATTATTTATCTATTTATAACATATTTATAAAGAAATAGCGGTCATATTAAAGAATGGAAATACATTATTTAAGAAACTTGTTGTAAACAAAGTATGTTTCAAAACTAAAATGTATGTGATGAGTTAAAACGGTGACGTTCTGATCTATATGAATTCAGTTTAGACGCACCGTGGCAAGATTTAATCTTTCTCAAAATAGCTGGCAACGTGTAGATTAGTGGGTTGATGGCTGAGTTTATCGGCAGTACGAGAACCGCTGACCAAGCGTAGACGTCAAGATTAAATTGAAAGCCGTTGAGAGACATGATACCCATAATTCCTATAGGGAACCAGCAGCAGAAGTCTGACGCGGCAACCAAAAATAACTGTTTTGCTATTGCAAGATCTTGATGTTTTCTTGAATCGTCTCTTGCACTGGAAAAGGAACTGTCCTTATATGAGGTGACGGCACGGAAAATGGCCAGCTGGCCGATAGCTATTAAAATAAATAAAAATAAATTGAGACCGACAAACAACACGGCCGAATATTCCCATCCCTTGTGTCTCCCAGAACTGAAAGGAAGCGCCAAGCACATCCCATTAGAGGAATAAATCTCCCAGTCAGGAAGCAGAACTGGGATCACAGACACTACGACACCTATAATCACTGTCAAACAAATCGAACATATTTTTCCAATTCTTGAAAATCTGTGTTGACCAAAGGGATACTTCATGACCAAATACCTGTCAAGTGTAATGAGACAAATGAACATCGTAGAAGTCTCACTGGAGAATGTCGACAGAATGCCAGCTAATTTACATGTGTCGCTATATCTCCAGTTTGAATCTTCCAAAACGTACATGTTACGATAGTGCAAATCTGCCCCAGCAATTATTGTTAGGTAGATGCCCATGATAAAATCAGACAGTCCAAGGCAAACAACAAAAAGACCGTATGCTTTGTTAAATACAGCCCTGTCCCAAACTATCCTATAAATCACAACCACCATGTTCCCAAGAAGGGATAAAATACCAACCACCCACAGAATGACACGTTTTTGTGGGTCACCAATCAGATCATGGCACGTGGATATGGCATCCATTTGTGAGTGGCATTTGTGTTCCTGTATATATCTTCCTCGGATTACGAGACAACAAATTCTAAAGTCATCAGTGTACAAGGCCGTTTGAATAGACAACCAACTCAAATAGTCATGTTTAATTTTAATGAGTTCAGTACCACGTATATCCAATATGTCAAGTTTTACAGTTATTTTTAGACCTAAATTAATTTGCTCGACGTTACGTAATTTAAGAATCTTTAAATATGTCAAATTAATTAAATTCTTGATTACACCAGAACCACTTTGAGTGTAAGACATATCTAGAACCTGTAAATGTACCGGGAAAACGAATTTATCATCAAGTTCTAAATGCTTATTAAATGACATATTTAACTTCTGTAAATTCTTCATTTCTTGTATGACAGAAAAGTTGTTATGTCCAGAAATATAATTGTGACTGACATCTAAGATAATGACATCTGAAATGTCCAAGCTGTCAATGACATTGTCCAGGTCATGTAATCTACAGTTGCTTAGATCTACTTCTACAAGTTTGAAAAATTGAAATAAAGAGTAAGTTTGTGGGGTAAATGAATACAAGCCTGAATCCTCATATATTTGAACTTTGGTCTCAACAAAATGAATATAAATTGTAGTGTTATAACCTGTCTCTTTCCTTACGATATTTGACACACAAACGTAGCCAGATTCACATGGTACTTCACAGACGAATTCATTAGTATTGTTTAGACTTTTAGTATTTTCATTCCAAATGTCTTTTTGCAGACAGAAATTTCTTAGTGTAAACTTGAGTTTTCCTTTACATAATTAAGTATCATAGTTAAAAGAAACTTCATCTTCTCCGTATGGACAATCTTTAACATAATCATGTACAAGGTACATGGGGATGCAATAGGAATTTGGACACTTCCAAAATCCTGGAGGACACATAAATTGTTCACATTTTTGTAAATGGGAATTGTTTGGAAACCCCAAACGACGTCTTTTGGAGTCTACTTCGTACAAACAATCGGGAACAGTTACCATTGGATCTCTCAAATACATTACATCACTGCTGTTTTTGTATAGCAATGTTTTATGTGTTTCTTTATAGTTTACCCTTTGACAGCTGTCATGAAATAGAAGTGAATTAATTTGTATATGATCTAATTCAGAATTCATGGGTCGGCTTGGTTTTGATGAAAGACTTTTGTTTCGTTGACCATTATTTTTACTTCTATATGTTTCTGTTTTGTCTTCTGATTTACTACAACTATTCTTGCATTATATCTTAATTACCATATTAGAAAGTTGTTTATGCAATCGAGAAAGAGCTTGATCATTAAAAATGTCATATATGTTGTAAAATATCAAACTAGAATAGCTTTTGTAAAGTAAAATCAAATTAGATTCTTGTTTTTTGTTAGGGAAATCATTAAAGTGTATTTGTTTTCTTTTAGTGTTAGGTATTTCCCATTCACAAACCAATAACGACGTTTCTTTGATTTCATTACAGTCGATTTCAAGCCACTGAACTTGTAGTGGAAAAAAATCGGGTATAACTACATATTTTAAAATATAGGGGTAATCTACTGACATGTAAAAGCACCCTACACCCTCACTTCCTTGGCCCCAATGAGGTTCTACAACAAGTGGAGTTCCGTCATTCCAGAAGTATTCTTTAAAACCATTCTTCATCCTACCAGAGAGGCCGATGAAAAATACGAAATTCCCGACTGCCAGTTCCATTTGACGTTTGTAATAATAAAAAGTACTAAGGCCTTCCGATGCAAGATGTTCATCGTGTAAAAAAAATATTTTGGAAGAGGTAACATCCATAACGTGTTTATATTTGGTTTTAGAATTGAAGTTAATTAAATTTGATTGATGCCAATTCCGACGACAGAGCTCGGTGGAATTGTTTGCTGACATGTTACGTCGCTCTGTTAGCACAGAGAAACATCTACCTTCAAACTTATATAACCCTAAGCCTTCACATTTGATCAAACTTGAGTTGCAAATAAGCTTAATGACTTTCTCTATAAGATCTTTGGGTGCATTTAATGTGCTCGTATAGATGCAATATAAACTGTTTAGCAGCTGTTCTACCCTGGAATTCATTAATATAAACAGTCGCTTTATCTCAACATTCAGACTTTGCTGCGTTTCCAGCCAGTGTGGCACGGCATCATCGCTCATTTCATCTGTTACATTTGGACTCATCACAAAAATGGCCAGGTTCCTTGCATCGCTAGTACCGCTTCTAAAGGCATCTCTCGTGTCGTTGAAAACTGATTTCAGAGGCAAATATTGAGGACAGGCCGAGAAGTTTATTTTTAATGCAGCCTGGCTAAATTTTTCCAGTGTGAAATTTTCTGCTTTTAGCGTCTCGAAAGTGAATAAATTAGATGGCGTGTAAGTCATGAGGATATACTTCTTAACATAGAATGTGCTATGAAGGCTTAAAAATGGCATTGGTTTAAACTCTTCAAGAAATCGTGTAAAAAAATCTTGTTGTATATTTAAGCGGTAGCGACAATCGTAGACCAATGCAATGTTTACGTCTTCTTTGCAGTCCCAATCTTGTGACGTTGCCAAGGAAACTAAAGAAGAAGAAAAACCATTTCTTTATTAAATACGTCTCCTAATGATTTTAATTGCAAAATTTAATTTTCACCTTTGCCTATCAAAGAAAACAAACAAAACAAACACAACTTTTTATAAATGTATCTCCACAGCTTAGACCATCATTCATCTCTCTTTATTGGCATCTTCCTTCTTGAAAAATGATATATCCCAAACTAGTATTTTAAAAAATGTTCTACATATGTTAATAATATGTACTCAATAGTTGTATGCGGTTTCCCAACTGCTAGTAATACATGTTTACCTCGCAAGTTTTAGTCATCAGTTTAACTTCCTTTTAAAACTAGTGCACCAAGCAGAGTTAAATCTTTAAACATATAATTTATTTTCAAGTAGTATAAATAAATCCAACATGCATTTTTTCTTTCAATATAGTATACAACTTATTATAGTATTTAACCCCCATAAGCATATTTTTTATAAAGTATTAAACTTACACTTAGAAAAAAACGTTTACCTCTCCCCGGTAAACATTTTTTTTACTTAATATAAAATAAAACTTAGGATGCAAATTCATCTCCAACTGATACTGTTTTATTGTAATGCTGTTAATTATTAATGAAAAACTGTGTTCTCCCAAAAATATATTTTAATACAATGCATATGAACATACATATGTATGAATTTGGATTAAGAGGGATCGGACTTACTCTTGAAACAGTATCATCAAGGGATCAGTATATAATGGGATCGTGATCCCACCGAAATCGGGAGCCTATTGGAAGTTTGGAGTGGACACGCAAACATTGTTTCGTTCAGAAAATTTCCCCCTGGGGGGAACTTCAGATTTTCGGGGGGAGGGGCAGTACCAATGGAAAGAGGCGTAGCTAAGGTGGGCATAAGGTACATATGTCCCCGATGCCAGACTAAAAGGGGCATTTATGGGCTATATTGTTAATGGATGAAAATTATGGGTTTCAAATTTTAGCGGGGTGGAGTATTAAAAATGAATCTTGCCCCCTGGCACCAAAGATTCGCGCCAGTGACGTAGAAGGGTGGGGGGCAAACGTTTGTTCTTCCAGTGTGTCATTTTTTTCTTTAGCTTTAGCGGCGGGATTTTAGGACAACTGCAGAGTTTCCATCGAAAAAATTAGTGCAGTAAAAAAAGTGAGCCCACCTAGGTTGGCGCTTACACCAGGAACGGCACTGGCTAGTGTATATATCGGCACCAACATTTTTTGCCAGGGCAAGCAATACTGCCATTTTATCGGAAGTATGGCAGATATCGAGCATTCCGATGACCTTTCCTAACAAGAAATTTTTCGAATATTTAACAATCAAGAGTTAAATTTAGATTATACATGATATGAATGTTTTGATAAGATTATCTCATAAGGGAAAATAATTTTTCAAGCATCGTGGGAGGCATTATGGCGCCTAGTGCCATACATGAACTAAATTCATTCTGGTTGTGGTGCGCGCAAGATAAATATTTGAAACAACATTAGATTCAACCCCGTCACATTGATCGACGTCAAGAAAGGGATAGCATAAATTGAGGAATCAGAAGAGTCTTGAGCAAAAGCGAGGGCAATGGTCCCCTTAATTTAAAAATAATAAATTCAAAATGCAGTGATGCATTGTGGTGCAAATTCAATTTATCTTTCAGGCAATGTGTGTATGGGCCTTTCAGACTTACATATATTTATTATTAGGTGTCTCGTGAATAAATGTTACGAATACAACATCAACATACTCCAACTATTTGTGAACTAAAATTCAGTGTATGAGAGCATAGACAAAAATGTGTAATGCTCTCCATGAACTTGGAGCCCGTAACAAACTTAACCGACTCATACATGTGACGATGGACAACTCCAAAAGTAGAATCAAAATTACAGAGAGATTACTTTAGTGAGTTCCCAATTAATCAGAGCCTCAGACAAGGTAATCCGTGTATACTTTTCAACATCACTTTAGAAAAATGCATTATAAACATACGTGTGAGCACCACAGAGGTAGTACAGAACAACCGTACAGAACTTTATAACGCCAGCTACTGCAATAACTGGCATACACAGACGATAAAGCGCTACTTGTTAGAAACAGCAATGATATATATAAAGCTTTCTTGAATACATTTATCTCCTGAACTTCCTTCTTTTTTTTTTTTTTGTGGATATCTATTTTATTCTTTTCATTGTTAAATTGTTGACTTGTTTTATCAGGAAGAAATACATTATGAAAGGTTGGTTTTTTTTTGTTTTTTTAGGGGGGGGGGGCACTATGAGTTTACCGCACCGGCTGACACAAGCCCTTATAGCTACGCCCCTGGTGTAGCATACAATAAATGAAAGACTTAAGTCCTCTCCTTCTAATGGAACAAAGTATAAATCTGTTGATACATTTTAATCTTTCCCCAACACTCTATCGCTTTCAATATAGAATAGAGCTATACTACTTTTTTTTTCCCTCTGCCAAACCATATTTTGTTCTAATATAATATAAATCTGTCGACATCGTTTATCCCCCAACACTTTGTAAACGAATTGTTTTCACTCCCCAACACGATATGAAATGTCACTGATTGTTGTTCCTTTATCAATCAGCTTTTGCTCATCCTGACACCATGTCGACACACAATTACATGATTGTTTAAGTGTCATTAATGTGTCATTCTTTTTTACTCTCTCCCTCTCTTTCTCTCTATTTCTCTCGCTCTCGAAACCACTATACAACTCTCTCTAACTTACTATCTCTCTTACTAGCTTACTCTTTCTCACTAACACGATATCCCACGTTCTGACAAAATTTCTCTCAGTAAATATATTATTCAACCCCCCCCTTCTCTGTATCTCGATCTCTCTCCTCTTACTCAATATCTCTCCTCTCACTAAAATTCTCACCAATCCTCTAACTATCTCACTAAACTTTCTCTCTCTCTCTAACACTTTTACTAAAATTGTTACTAACACTCTCCCCCTCTCAAATACCTTTCTTGCTCACTATTGTATTAACTCTCTCTCTCTCTCTCTCTATCTCTCTCATTCTCTCATGCCCGTTACATCTATCCTTTCAAATCATAATCTATTTCTCTCACTTCCAAACTATCTATCTTATTCACCCCCTGTTTGACTCTGTCATCGTCCTTTTCGCTCTCTCTCTCTCTCTCCCACTCATTCTTGTTCTTCTCTCTCTGTCTCTCACATGTTGTTGCACTTTCTCAAACTTTGGTAAGCTACTTATCAATTACAACCTGTAAGTCTCGTTCCAACTCTCCCACAAACTCTCTATCTCTACATATCTCCAGGTCTCCCTTTCTCTCTCTCATCTCTATTTTTCATTCACTGTCTTATTTATCTTTCTTTCACTCTAATCTCTATTTTCTCTCACTCATTTTCTTTCATTTACTCCCTCTCACACACTCTCTTACTCAATATAAGTATTTTCTTACTTACTATATATTTCTTCATAATGCTCTCACTCTCTCTATCACTCACTATATTGTGTGATCTTTCTCTGTCTTGTCTTATCTATACATCTTTTTCACAAACGCTCTAAATAATTCTCTGTCTCATACACTTTCTCTTTATTTCAATAAACCAATCACTCACTCTCTATCTATGTCTCTAACAATTATCACTCTCTACATCCCTAACAATTTCTCAAGCAATCCCTATCTCTCTCTGTCTCTCTTTCCCCCGTTCAATTACACTCATTCTCTTTCCCCGGTTAAATTACACTCGTTCTCTTTCCCCCGTTCAATTACACTCATTCTCTTTCCCCCGTTCAATTACACTCATTCTCTTTCCCCCGTTCAATTACACTCATTCTCTTTCCCCGGTTGAATTACATTCATTCTCTTCCCCCCATTCAATTACACTCATTCTCTTTCCCCCTTCAATTACACTCATTCTCTTTCCCCCGTTCAATTACACTCATTCTCTTTCCCCCGTTCAATTACACTCATTCTCTTTCTAACACTATCTTCCTCGTACTCTCACCACCTCTCTCTAACTTAACATTTTCTCGATCCCACTCTATTTATCTCAATCTCTCCTCTCACTCAATCACTCTCATCTTACAAACTCTCTCACTAAATCTCTAAGTCACATTACGACTCTCTGTCTAACACTCTCCATCTCTCTATCCTCCATCTAGATTGTTATTTCATCAACTCTCTCTCTCTCTTTATATCTCTCTCTCACTCCCCCTCACACGCCAATTATCTCTCTTTTTATTTCAAAATCTATCTCTCTCAATCCCACACCATATATCTTCGTCACTCCCGATCTTTCACTCTCTAATCGTCCCTTTCGTTCTCTCTCTCTCTCTCTCTCTCTTTCTCTATCTCTCTCTCTCTCTCTCTTTCTCTCTCTCTCTCTCTCTCTCTCTCTCTCTCTCTCTCACTTCTCTTCTTCTTCTCTCTCCCTTCTCTCTCACTCCCCCTCACACGCCCATTATCTCTCTCTTTATTTCACAATCTATCTCTCTCACTCCCACACCCTATATCTTCGTCACTCCCGATCTCTCACTCTCTATTCGTCCCTTTCGTTCTCTCTCTCTCTCTCTCTCTCTCTCTCTATCTCTCTCTCTCTCTCTCTTTCTCTCTCTCTCTCTCTCTCTCTCTCTCTCTCTCACTCACTTGTCTTCTTCTTCTCTCTCCCTAACACATTATTTATAGATCTCAAATTCTCCATTACTCTATTTCTCAATCACCACGTATCATTTCAACTCTCCCACACTCTCTCTGTCTCTAGATATGTTTCACTGTCTCTCTTTTTCTCTCTCACTCACTATCCATCTTTCTATGCCTCTATCTGTTTCTCGGTCTCTCAATATTTTCCTCTCCCTAACTTCCAATCATTCCCAAATCTATTTTCTTTAACTCTCATATATATATATATATATATCTTTCTTCCACTCTCATTACAATCTTTATCTCTTCTCTCACTTTCACTCAATCCCTCTCACACACTCTCTCAAAAAATCTAAGTTCTCCAACTTACTATATATGTCTTCATAATTTTAACACTCTCTCTATATCACTCACTATCTCTCTTTGTCCTGCTCTATCTGATATATAAATCTCTATTGTCCTCTGTGTGTTTATAAATAGTTCATATATTTCTGAGTCCTTCTTTTTAAAAAACTCTCTATCCATATTTCCGTCACATACACTCTCTATGCTTCTTGTCGAGTATGAGCGTTCATTAGGAATTGTTGCGACTCAATATTATGTTCATTAGTTGTTGAACGCTTTTCCCGCGCTTGACTATTATAGTTAGTGAACGCTCTTCCCGCCATTGTATTTATGACGTATTTTTATGCTGAGTCGTGACGTATTGTCTATGCAGTGTTGTGACGTATGTTGTAGTCGTGCGGCAGTCTTGAGTGGAACCTTGGAGCGATAGGATGTTTATTATATTTACTTAGATATTAAAGTTCTAGTTATTATGAAAAGGAGTTGAGTTTGTTAATTGATAGTGAGAATAGTACGACGCTTCAACGTATGAAGGAACTGACGAATGTAATCAATCCAAGAAGACTGTAGGAGTTGACACTTCTCTTTTTCACTCTCTATCTATATCTCTAACACACATCGCTTTCTATTTCACTATCTCTCACAAACTCCGTATATCTCCCTCTCTCTCTCTTTCACTTGCACATCACTCTCTCTTTCTCCGGCTCTATATCTGTCACAATTTCTCCATCACTTACTCTTTATCTCTCGATAACTCTCCCTCTCACTTATCTCTCTGTCACTCAAACTCGCTCAGTTTCTCTCTGTGTCTTTGAATCTGTCTTAATCTCTCTAAATCTCTCTATGTAATATTCTCTTATATCACAATCTCTATATAATTTCTATCACGCCCTATCTATTTCTTTTTCTTACTCCCTCGCTACTCTCTCATTATCTTTATATCAATAATTCTCTCTCACACTAATTATATACCTCTAATTCTCTCACACTCTTACTCTCATTATATTTCATTTTGTCTCCCAAAACCAAAAATTACGCTTAATTTATCTATCAGTCTTTCTCTATGTTATCCTTAATTTCAGTTACCCTCTTTTTCGCTCTCACTTACTTTCTTTCTCCCTCTCTCTCTCCCTAACAATCTAGTTCTCTGTAACCTATATATTACCATCTTTATCACTAACTCTCTGACGCAATCTCAATATTTTTCTCCCTTTTAGTTGCACGTTATATATCTATCAATATTTCAAATTTTCAAACTCAATTTCTCACTCTCTCTCTCACTCTCTCTCTCTCATCTCTCATTCTCTCGCCTACACACTCTCTTTCTATATCTCTCATTTACTATCCATCTCTCAATCAATCTCTCTCTCTGTCTCTCTCTCTCATTTCTCATTCTCTCACCCAATCTTTCTCTCTATCTCTCATTTCTCATTCTCTCACCTAATCTCTCTCTCATTTCTCATTCTCTCACCTAATCTCTCTCTCTCTCTCATTTCTCATTCTCTCGCGTACACGCCCTCTTTCTATCTCTCTCACTTACTATCTATCTTTCACTCAATTCCTCTCTTTCTTTCATTTAACCTCCCTATCACTAATTATATCTCTCCGTCGTTCCTGTATTTTTTTTATCTGTCTCCTTCTATAAATGTCCTATCTGTCTGTCTCTCTCTCTCTCTCTCTCTCTCTCTCTCTCTCTCTCTCTTATACATATGCAAATTCAGTCTTTTTAATTTTTTCAAACATTTATGAAACGATAAAAAAAAAAACAATAATCAACAAAGGTTACAAATGAAATTTAAATAATGAGTTAGGAATGCATGTAACGAAAGTGCTAATAGTAATTACGGAATGAGTTAGTTTACTTACGTGATGATAGCAAAAACGCTATGGTGATGAAGAAAGAATTCTTTTCCATGGCAAACACAAAGAAGGAAAAGTTAACAACTCAATTCAATACTTTGTAATCTAAGATATTAACATCATTAATTTTATTTTAACAATGAACAATGTAAATATATATATATATATATATATCATGGACACATCGATGAGAAAATAAAATCTTTTAATGTTTGTCTAGACAGTTCAAACTATGACCAAAAGATCAGCAGTTACAATGAGAAAAGCAACTTCCATGCTTTCTATATGTACACATGAGATAGACGGAATGTGAAGTTTGTATGTTAGATATTATTATTATAATATTATGAGCAGATGTGGGCGGTTCTATTTGTTGTATCAACCAATATAATTATTCGATAGACGATTCTGTTGAAACCAATTACAAACAAAATGTAGCCAGTCATCCAATGAAAACCTAAAAATAAAATTCGTCAGTCGCATGTTCAGCTCCCCCACCAACAACCAGCTATGCCACTAATATATCTCTTTCTGTACGTCACGGGTTTAACCCATAACATTTTGGTAAGCCAATCTACAATATTCTGTGGAAAGACGTGTATGTGTGTCTTTTGCATTTTTTAGCAGTACATTAACTAGGGTACTGCTGGCCAGGGGCGCACCAAGACTTTTGTCACCCCTTCCAAGAAATCAACTCAGCACGTGGCCGAAAATGTCGCTTAAGTTCTGCCTGGCTTTGATCGCCACCTACGCAACTCCTACATCTTCGTTGATGTATAGTCAATTATTTGTAGACTTTTCTAAATGTATGGAACATCATGAGTACTACAGCATTTTCCAATCCGACACAACTTCATTACACTATTTGACCATAGCTTCAATTTAATGTTACACATTTAAAAAGATTCACCCAGAAGAAATGTTCTTATCAATGTCTATCGTTTAAACAAAAAAAAAAACAAAAAAAAACAACAAAAAAAAAACAACAACAACAACAAGGTTTTATTCATGGAGCCGAAACTATCTGTTAAGGATGTTAAACGAAATTCGGAATTTCGTTTTTTTCAAACGAAAGTAAAAATTCAGTTAGGAATATTGAAATAAGAAAAATATTAATTCAAACAAAATATCCAAGAAATCAGAGTTTTGAATCAAATATTAATATTTTAATTTGCGTTAATCACGTCAAATATAACGTTATAAATAATTAAATGCTGGTGGTTTTTTTTTTTTTGAATGAAACGTATACAAAAAAATAATGGCCGGATATGTGTAATGTTATTTTTCAGATTGTGTTCCTAGCTTAACAATTTTTGAGAGCTCACGAAGACATTTAAAATAAATTTTCATGCACACAGGTCTTTGGGAAATTTCTGATGGGCTGGACAATTTCAACCTCTTTTGGTATTACTGTGAATATGGTCAGGAGAAAAACGAATTGCCTCTTATCTTCTTAGACATCTTCATCAAATATTTCTGAACCAAGAGAAGAAGTTGTTACTAGTTGTAGTACATTGACGATTGTGAAGACCTTCTATTTCTTCACTAAAAAAGGAATTTATTACTAATGGTAGAACATTGGTAAATTTTAAGTATGGCTATTTCAGTACCAAGAGAAGTATTTATCACTAGAGATAGAACATATGACTATGTTAAGCCTGGTTATGTTTGTACTAATATCCATTAATCCATGTAAAGTGGGTGTGTTTTATTTCTTTTTGCCATCCACATGATACCACGGCTTTGGTTTCTCTCTACGTAAATGTCACTATCTCAAAGCTGTTAATGTTTTTTTTTTCTAAATAATTTATATATTACTGATTGAAGAGTGGTGTAGCGTAGTCCTAAATATTGTATATGGAACTGGTTGTGTGATATGAATGAAATCAGTCTGGCCTGCCTAAACTGGTTGTATTCCGGGATATGTCATCATCGCTGAGTTCCATTAAAATATTACTATATAAACTCTTACATTAATGAAGCAGAGACTGCTTATCTATGGCTTATCTTATCTCCAACCACCTACTCCCAAAATAGATTAGCTACCCTCATAATAGATCCCCCACCCCGTCCTCAAAATGGATAATCCACCTCACAATAAATCACCAAAACCAAAAAAATAGATCACCTACCACAACGAAAATCACCTGCCCAACAGTAGATCATCAGTCGCACAATAGAACACATACCCCTAAAATAGATCATCTACCCACACACTATATCCACCTCCCCACAAAAGATCAGCTGGCCTGATAAATGATTACTTACCCAAGAATAGATCACCTTTCCCCACAAAAGATCACATAAACTGTAAATAGATTACCTTACCCCATAATATATCAGCTACACCAACAATTATTCACCCTTCCACACAATACATCACCTACTCACAAAAGAGCTCTCCTATCACAACAAAAGATCATCCACCACAATAGATCACATATTCTTCAAAAATTCTGCGAGTGGAAAAAAGTCAAGGAAATATATTTAATGAAACAAGTCACACATCTTGGTCGGGAAAAAAAGTCGCAGGGAATAGAATTTAAAAAAAAAAAAAACATTATATTTGTCAAATTTGAAGAAAATTCATGTGTTTATGTTATTTTAAATGTTGTTTAAAATCAGGACAAAGGGAATTTCATTCAAATATTTGACAATTTAAAATATATTTTTAAAGGTGCTTAGAAAATTGTGCATATTGTAATTCTTCTAGCAACTAATATTGTTAAACCTCATTTGATTTTTATAGCTTGATAGTTTCGGTATATTAAAGGAATGTAGTTACAAACCAAACAAGCGTAGATACGAACAGCCCACCAGACGTCCTAATAATACGTGTGTTTTATTATGCCAGCAAAAGGACTAGACCCAACATCTACTGACATTTCGTTCAACATGGTTGGCTGCTGAAACATGTATGAGTGATTGGGTGCGGTCATGTCCATTTTTTTTGGTTCTTATCACTGTAATATGTCAGCATCAAATGTTTCTACAGTAAAACAGTGTACAAAGAGTTGCCGTACATTTTATGGAATCCTATTTAGGACTAGCGATGATGATGATAATGATGAGGTTTAGGAATTTAGCAGGAGATGGGTTGTGTGTGAGGTTGGGTAAGCACGACGCTTTGGTGAGAGTTGGAGTGTTATGTTGGTGATGTGAGGGGTGTGGATAGAGATGGTGAGTGAGGTTAGTTAGGACAATGTTTCAGAGGGGTTGGCATGGTTTTGAAGGATCTTGAATGATCTGTTACGAAATAATAATGTTATTCCTTTAATTGTTTGTTCTAAACTAATGTAGTAATCACCTGCCTCAACGAAAATGTTTTGTTGTAAGATTAAAATGCTAAAATTCCCTTTGTTTGACCAAATTATGACATACACAGTGGCTGCGAATGGTCCAGTTAATTAACTCATTTATAATACTTCATGTTTACGATTGTTGATTACCACCCGTTTAAATATATTATAGCATCCAAAGCAGTCACGAATGATTCATTTAATTAAATTATCGATGCTGTCTTATATTTTAGATTGCTAAGTACACTTAGTTTGACCCAATTATCGCTTCCACAGTGGCATTGAATGCTCCAGTTAACTAAATCATCGATGCTGTCGCATGTGTTAGATTGCTGAATACTTGGACGAGATTATTTTGATTTGAACAATTAGACAAAATTTTAATTCTAAAAATTGAGACATTTGTTTAATTGGACGTCTTAGTATTCGGATTCGTAATATTTGACATAACAACGAACAGTGTTCTGTCGCTACAAACGGTTAGCGTCACGTAGTGATATAAAATCATATCAAAAGCAAACATGCACCACGTCTTAGAGCGAAAAGAAGAAGCTCAACATTTAGAAAGCCTCCTATTCAACTGAGTGTTTTTTTTCAACATTCACTATAATGTCATATCGTACACACTGATTATAAAATATCTCATTAGTAAAAATAAAAACTTTGTTTTACAAATATTTTAAATAACTTTTGTATTGTGGTTTTTATAACTATATTTTCTTTAAAACGTGCTCAACACGTCTACTTCTATAATATTTTTTCTTTAAAAGTAAACGCTCTTTATAAAACCAACAATTTTTTGAAATATGATAATATTCAAAATAAAAGTAATGCACTATTTTGTAAATAAGTACACATACCCCAATACAATTTGAAGAAAGAAAGAAAGAAAGAAAGAAAGAAAGAAAGAAAGAAAGAATGAAAGAAAAAAAGAAAGAAAGAAAGAATGAAAGAAAGAAAGAATGGAAAAAAAATAAAAATAAAAGCCTCAAAAGAGCAGAGATTTTATGTAAAAATTTGGCTATCATTATGTGTTATACGTTTAAATAAATGTAATCCAAAGTATTGACCATGCTGTGCATTTATGCACAAATCATTCACCGTTCTTTAGCACCCTTTTTTTTAAAAAAATATAATTTAATGTGTTAAATGTTTTATTATGCGTACATAAGATCATTCGCTTTAAACATGTAAAATAATGTCAGTGCTTTTTTTTGATGGAAAACTATTTTAAACGTTTTTAAATCACATGAATTAGTAATTAAACAACTTGACTTGTTTAGGCACCTGCCTCTTTAGAGTTTGTCCTGATATACATGTGTCTCCTTGTAGACGCATGTTTTGCAGGGCCAGCACGATGGATCTGAGGTAGAGAAAAAACTATTTTTCTAAAACCAGTATTACTCCTGTGTATTCCCGATTTTATTTAAAATGAAGGAAAACTAAATTTTGACATGAGCATAAATCCATTCTTGCATTTTAAATATGTCAAAAACCTTTCTCTGGTTTATAAATAATCAAAATACAAGTAAAAGCTAGTGCAAAAAGCATAAACATAAGGGCAAAAAAATGGAATAAATTAAGTTCATGCTAGGCTTGGTCGGAATTTGAGATATACCTAATATTTCATAATGACTAGTGCTGATGTTTGCCACCAGAAGTCTTAAACGGCCACTTCGTAATTGTCTGATAGAAATATCGAATAAAAGTGTATAATATGTGAATGAAAATATATCGATGGAGACTCTTGCCCTTCCTTTTCCTGTAGAGTTTTCGGCATCCCCAATGTTTGCTTCCATTCCCTTCCTTGATACTGATAAATATGACAGTACGGGGTTAAATATAGGCTTATGCTAAATGATTTACGTGTAGTGCGCCCCAACTGAAGTAAAATTCAAATTATCAATAGTACTGGGTGCAGTAATACCTCCCGAAAAGCTTGAGCAATTCTATCTATCGATAGTCAAATAGTCTAAAATAAGCACTGAATTTAGGTACACTGCAACATGCACTTCCTGATTATGAAATACTAAAACCAAATACTGGGTATATTATCCCCATCTTGTCTTGAGCAATTCTATCTATCGATAGTCAAATAGTCTAAAATAAGCACTGAATTTAGGTACACTGCAACATGCACTTCCTGATTATGAAATACTAAAACCAAATACTGGGTATATTATCCCCATCTTGATCTACCAGATTTTCCGCTCAAGAGCAGTCGATATATTACATTTCTGCACTACTTCCCTATAACAATGTCACAATAGCAGTCAAATCGTCCACTCTATAGTCATCAGGAATATCAAATAACACTATTTCTCGCTAAAAATTGTATCCAATTTTTTTTTCCCCAAAAGCGTTATTGATAAGTGACTCAGTTATAGTTAGTGACACCATGAACGGGCCCAAAAGGTGTGCATCTTTAGCTTCTACGAAACAAACTCTGCAATTGTTGGAAGATACCAATCCTCCATATATATTAAGATCACAAGGTGAACCACCCAATCTTTTCTACGTAGCTAACAGAGGCGTGGCTAGAGTGTTGCTTAGGTTGGTTCATTGAGATATGGCAAAAAATGAAATGTGTGCTATAGAGCAAGACACCCTCCCAAGTTTTTACATCTGCTAACAGTAATATTTTGGTAAAGTTTTAGCTTTAAATTCTAACTACAAGAGGTGCTCAAGAGCAATATAATATCCAAATTTTACGAAATTCGAGCAAAATGAAGCAATACGTATATGTTGAATGTCTTAAAATTAAAACCAGCAATAGCTTTTGAATATCAACAGTTCAACATTCTTTTGCAAATTAACGACTAAGCTTAAACATAGTTATTGGCATTTGTCACAATTAAAAGGTTAAATTGTGCTGTTCCATCAAAAAACTTGAAAATTTAACCAACTCAAATTCAAGTCACAAAAGAGTGCATTATCAGTCAATGTTATTGTCATTCTGACATTAAGTACTGCACAGCAGACTTTTTGGTGATTTGTGTTGGAACAGCCTTGCAATTTGCTTCCACTACTTGCAATAAGAGTTGTTTTTCTTCTTCGTCGATAGTAAGCAGTGTGTTATATTCTTCAAAAAGCTTCATCAATCGCTCTGCAGTGTCGTTCACAACACGTCATGACTTGAATCGTGTCTGGCCATAGCAAAACTGTTCAATTGCAGGCCACTCTTATGGTGGCAAATCAAGAAAGGCGCTGTCATTGTTATGACAACAAGGTAGGTTCCCCGTTCTGGTAGTTGCAAAGTGACCTAAACATACATCTGGTTACATTAGAATTGATGAATCTCCACGTAGTTGCAAAGTGACCTAAACATACATCTGGTTACATTAGAATTGATGCATCTCCACGCACTTTTCGTTCGCCAGCCTCAAGGGTCATTCCCTGCACAATGCTCATCGTTGCAGCTGCTGTCCCATGATCCTTTCTTGCATCTGTACTGATGTCAGGATCGATGATCTGGTAACTGCTGAGATCAGTCCACAGCTGTAAAGCACTGGATGGAGCTTCAGTTGCACTGGGAGCAGTTACTCAATGCTTGGTGTAAATTAGTGCACCAAACTTAACAAAGCGCTCAACTTGGGTTTCTTCTTTCTTTGTAAGCTTGAATACATCTGTTTGGTTGCGGAAGAGATATATTTTCATGGCATAAATTAATTGTGCCATCCAGCGAGCACGATGTACTGGTCCTGGAGACCTCCAGTGGATTGTACTCGGTGGATGTCCCAAAATAATCAGAGTCAACTCAATAAGCTCCATGTAATCATCTCTGACTTGTTTCTTTAGGTGCTCTTTGTTTAGGACTGCAATGGTTGCATCTTATAAACTGGAAACTTCAGGTGTCACCTGGAATTCTGAAAATTTCTGCCTGATATGGACATTCCAGCAGCCTTTGAATCGTTTAAAATGCGGGATATCTGGGGAGTTTGAAGGTCCACAGCAGATGGTGAAAACCTTTGACAAGATGGTCTCCATTACATGATGACGACATGCTAACCAATGAAGTTCACGACCTGGTCTGTTTTCAAGGCCAACACATACTCCATTTATTCTGACGGTATTTACTGAGGTTGTGTCAAAGCACAAAGCCTGAACCTTCTCAACCAGCTGCCACTCCACCAACAATTTGTGAAAATAATTTGCTTTATTCTCACCAGTTCCAGAGCTCATCCTTGGCACACCTAACAGTTTGTCCATCCCATCACCTGAAACTAAAACTGGTAGCCTGTCAACTGAGCCTTCCCCAAATATTGCTGGAAGTATCTTTCCATCCCAATGAATTACTAATGGGCAAGTTGGCTTAAAATTATCTTTCATTGCTTTAGAAATTTCATGCCTAGCACTTGACCGCCCTCGTTGAATAGTGCTACGTGAAATAGGAAGTGCCCTTGGATCGTGACCAAGGGCTGCAGCAATAGGAATAAGTAGTAGAACAGCTTCACGATCAGATGTTTTATTACGGTAAAATGCACTTGTTACACTTGGATTGAACAATTGGTCTCGAGAGGTTTTCTTTACTTGAGTTATCTTGTCTTGCTGTTTACCTGATTTGCTAATTTTGGTCGGTATGTACTCATCGTCACATAATTAATCTATTAATAGTATGGACTTAAAACAACCGCCATGATTCCATCTTCCATTGTACACATCTTCCCTTCTTTTTTCTGATTGGTTCGTCTTACCAAGACCCATACTCTATAAATTATAAGTCATAATCCTCACCTCACTTAACTCCCTTAACTCAACTTAGCTCTGTGCCAGTAACAATGAACAGGAAGTTATGGCATATAATAGTTAAACAGCCAACCCTAAGTAAGTGAAATATAACACAAAGAACATGATACAGTAAGTAAATATGCAAATTGTAATTTGCATGAAAGTTCGGCAATTTTCGATGAAATTTTGAAAATCCATAGTCGTTGAGCATCACCTTGCAGTTGGCACAAGAGGCTGAAACTCTGCCCTAATGAAACGTTTGCTGTAAGAAAAAACGTTAGAGGGTGTCTTGCTCTGTAGGTGAAAGTTGAGTTTTTTGGGCCACCCTAGTGTTGCTGTGCCCTAACTATTTGGCACCTTGAGACCTCTATTCTCTTTTCATTCTTTCCTAGCTCTGCATCTGGCCACTGCTCACCACTCATTTGTTTTTAAATAACCGGTCGGGAGAAAAATTGTCTAAAAGAAACACTGATTACAAGCTTTAGATGTGTGAGAAAATTAGCTCACTAAAGTAAAAATATAACTATTTTCTAATTAAAATAAAATAATTTAAAAAAAAAGCATGACAGTGCTAAATGAGGGAGCTGGAAGCGCTATCAAATAGTATGTTAATGATATGCAACAATATATTGTGTCAATGGTGTGCGTCAGTGTATTGTCAAAATGATGGGCATTAGTGTATTGTGTCATGGTTGTAAAACAATATATTTTACCATCGTTACACGTCAGCATATCGAATACCTAGTGTAATTTGTGTGCATCATTATGTGCTGACAATCGTATGCATTGGTGTATTGCATAAATTGTGTACATCCTTATGGTTACTTCCATTGTGTACATCAGTATGCTATTCTAATGGTGTACATTATAACTTTTTGTCGATGGTGTGCAATATTATATTTTGTCAACGGTGTGCATCCAAAATCTACTTTTAAATAAAAAATAGTAAACATATTGTAAAATTCTATGTTCTATGTGATTGTTACAGAATACATTTCCTATTTTAAGAAAATCTTTAAAAGTATATATCAGAAAGTAAAAGTAAGAATAGATAATGATTTTTTATTTAACCATGTTTTGTTAATAAAAGGTATCACGGTCTTAGATCCTTTTGCTTCTATTAAAAGTGGATGGCGACAGTGCGAAAAGAATTAGGGCAAATGTGGTGGTCTACTCGCGCGGAAATTTTCTTCTTCATTTTTAAGTGCGGTATGTCCTTCTAACTGCATTTTTTTTTCAAAGTAGTTCGTCTGCAAACATCTTTGTTACACTGATCCAAGTGTCGCCACTTGGTGATAATTTCAAAAGGTTATAAACATTGGTTTCAAGTTTTTTTCATTACTTCGCCCTTTAATCAATTTCATAAACGCATCTGATATTGTAATAACATTATTTATGACACTATCTGTACATTTTTATTTATATGTGTTCCCCATTGATAACGCTATTTGTGAAAACAAACCACCGAAGACATAATGAGCTTACAAAAATAATTAACACTGGTGTATAATTTTATACAATTTTAAAAGGAATATTCCAAACAGAATTGTCAAAAAAATCAAAGGATGTTAATAAAGCATATATAGCAAAAGTTTTGTTAATTATTTGGAATTTAGATCTGTGATACAAAATAGGGGTATGTCTAAATAACTTTTTATACAATTAAATAATATCATAAAAGCATATTGATATGTGTCTGCATCCTAAAACTCCAGTTAGATGAAACATAGCGGATGCTGTCTTAGCTCGTCATCAACACGCCGGTATAGCTTGAAAACTCAGAAAGACCTCCACGGCTAAAGCTCCTCAACATGATCGTATCTCCAGCACTCAGCAATTCAACTGTTGCGTGACAGGCGCTTGATTCATTGGCATACACTGCCAGGTGAGTGACGGGCGTCAAGTAGTTTGTACCTGGCTCATGTTTCTCAATCCTAAACATCACGGAACCGGAGCTTTTCTTGAGGTTGAGACAGAGCAGGTACAGGCCAGTGGTTGGGGCGGTAAATTTCCCCGTGTTGATGTTGTAGTGGTCACCATAGTTAAACCTGACGTTGGTGAAACACGTGATAATTTCTGTGACATCAAACGTCGGTGCTCCTGATGGGACAAGGAGAGTGAATCCAACCTTTGCTCTTTCTTTTGTTATGGCTTTTGAAGTAATAAAATTAAAAAATATGAAACATTAATCAATATTTAGACGATTTAGCATAGGGGTTATTTTTTTCTTTGTACCTCAGACTTTATAATTTTAATCAAGATGCATTTATTAAACAGTTTGGATGTGACATTTGTTAATGTCCCTTGACTTTTTTGTTTAAATTATCCTTTCACAATCGGTCCCATCCGAAACATCTAATAAGATTTTTTTTATTTTTTTTTTAAATATTTTTTTGGAATTGGCTCCTCTGATTAATGATTGGGTTTGAAGATTCTAGAACAAATACAAAAAAGCAATTATACTCATTTATTGGGATGTGGAATTTATACTTTTTAAAATAACCCTACCTGACAATATTAAACGAGTCTAGTTTTATTTATATAAAGTTTATTTATTTTTAAAACATATTTTCTTGCCAAATATTTGAAAATGAATACAAAAACTCACGTAAAGTTTTAATTTTGTTATCCAGAGCAGCAAACTTATTACACGTTGTCTGATCATAAAAAAAAATTGCTTCTATTAGATGCATATTTACATATAAACTACACATACAAATTATTTAATATGAAGCATATATATATATATATATACATATATATATATACATATATATATATATATATATATAAGTTATTTTTAAAACATATCTGTATTGTTATAGCACTTGAACTTGTTAGGAAATTACATTTTTAGCGTTCCCTGTCAAATATTAAATGCGATATATTTTTCATTAACAGATTGTGTTAACATCCGGGGTGAAGTGGAGAGTCGAAAGCTAGAGGAGAAAAATGTATGTGCATAATTTACATTTAAATAGATAACATTTAACAACAGTGTGGGCACGGCGTGGTTAAATATTCCTCAGTTAGTTACTAATATATATATATATAACAAAAGCCAAGCAATGTATTTCTTTCAGTTCGGAACCTTATCGGGAAAAACAATTTTTGCGTCTTTAGTGCGAAATTCCAGAAAACTGTGTGCTCCTTCGAAACTAAACAACCCCAGCATGGAAACATAATATTGTGCGCCACAGAAACAGGTTCCAACATTAACAAAATGGAAGTTGGTGGGATTGTAAAAAGAAAGTTAACGGTTTCGTTTGATCATGGAAATTTAAAAAGAAACAAAATGACTTGAAAATATTCTTTTGATAGATTAAAAAAGTGTATATTTGCCAGTTTGTTTTATATGGCATAGAAATTGAAGGCTCTAAAATATCCCAAGGTACAGGTGGGAAGGAGAAAGACTAGGACAGGGTCAAGCGTTCTCGTGTTATTTATCCCCTGGGTTTTTCACGGAATTTTTTCTAGTTAAATATAAGGTAGATAAAACAATACATCTTTAAAAAAAAACTAACTTTTCTAATTTTTGAAAGCTTTTAAATCTGCATTTTTCCTAAGACCCTACAACATAATAACCCTTAAAATTTATTTAAAATGATTCATTTCACTATTCGGAAATGCTGAACGATTGGTCCTAATGTTGTGTTACAATAAAGCAGCTTATGTTTGCTGACGACTGCGCCCTCAACTCTTCTTCAGAAGCCAACATGCACCACAACGTTGCTGTCTTCTCAAAGGCCTGCAATAACTTTGGCCTCACAATCAACACAATGTCTCAGCCAGCTACCAGTAAGCCCTATGTTGATCCCAACATCTACATCAGCGGACAGCGTCTTAATGCGGTGGATAAATTTAGTTACTTGGGCACGGGGCAAGAGATTTGTCTCTTCGTGGCGCGACCGACTAGTATGGTAGAACTGACTACCTGAAGCTAAAAAACTCACGTCTCTACGTCTGTTTCCAAGGTGAAGGGGGGAGGTTACTTGTAACTTCTACCCGGGAGAAGGTAAGAAAATAAAGCCTACTCATTATTCTTTTTACATGGCTAGTAAAAATCACATGACTCTAAGCAAGGGGAACTCGAATTCCCTCCTCCTGTGCAGATCGGTGACGGGGCTTAGGCCGACTGCAGGCGTTTGTGCTACTGGGAGCACTAGGCAAGGTGCCGCTGGTCATCTCCCTAAAACTTTAGTAGTTATGCAGCTTAACTGCAACGGGGTCAGAGGGAAAATAACCGAGCTCACCAAACTACTCCACAGCCGGGAAGTGGACGTAGCTCCATTACAGGAGACCCTACTGAAAAAGCACCCATTGCACATCTCGGGCTTTTCAGTCTACCGCTGCACCTGCGTAAGGTGCCGAGGTCTGGTAACTCTCGTGAAAAACCAACTCACAGTGGAACTGGTAGAGAGCAGGAACATTGGTGGGACGGATACTCTGATCCAGAGAGTAGTCATAGGAGGTAAGTCCTTTACCATCAGTAACATTTATAACACCCCTAGAAACATTTGTGTCTGCCCTTGCAGGGAACTACACTTTTTAGTGATAGGATTATAGCTGGGGACTTCAAGGCCCATATGGGGGATATGGGGTATCCCGACACAAACGTCTCTGGGCGCTACTTAGAGGAGGTTGAACTCACAACCAACTTCATCAGACTGCAAAACGGCGACAGTGAACCATCACTGCTTCACACGGGCAATAGTGCCATGTCACGCCCCGATGTAACACTGGTTTAAGCCGAGCTTGAGGCGAAAAATCAGTGCGTAGTCCTAAATGAGTTTGGCAGTGACCACAAGCCTACCCTCATTACAATTTGTCTTGCGCTTGCAAAACCTAGGTTTGCTAGGAGACACTGGTTGTTTGGCAAAGCCAAGTGGACCCTGTTCCAGGTGCGCACAGAGAGTATGATTGCGGAGTCAACAGGGACTCCCAATACCCCCAAAAGCACTGATGCTGCATACAACGACTTTGTGAGTGGTATCCTCACAGTGGCAACGCAAACAATTCCAAGAACTAACGGGAACCGCAAGTTCCGCCCCTTTTGGAATAAGAGGCTGGCTAAAATGGTCCGTTAACGAAAGAGAGCCCGAACCAAAGCCGGAAAGTTGAAGATGGCCGCTGCTCGAGCGGCTTACAACAGACTGACGGCAGACGTCCGGAAGGAGGTTTATAGGGCGAAAAAGGAAAAACAGGTTAGTACGGGCGGAAAACTCGACCTGAAAGACGACAAAAAGGTCTGGTGATTGATGGACTCATTAACCTGCATGGGAAAGGTCCGAAATCTGCGTCCGTTGCAAACGACAACAGGCACGGCTACCACAGATGCCAAAATTGCCGATGCCCTAAACAAGCACTTTGTAAAGATCAATCGGAAGCAGAAAGAGACCAGAGAAAGCCAAAATCTTAACCGTCTTCGGCAAAATGTAGAAGTGGCCTAGAAGTGGGGGCCGAATGCAGAAGTTTTCACCGCACCTTTCACTATGGTTGAATTACAAACCGCCATTGTCAAATGCGACGCTACCAAGGCACCAGGTCCGGACAAGATCTGCAATGAGATGATTAAAAACCTTGGCCCAATAGCTAGGAAAGAGCTATTGGAAATAATAAACAGATCGTGGGTAACAGGAATCCTATCCAGAGCTTGGCTTAGCGCTAACATCTTCCCTATTCCCAAAGAAGGGAAGAAACTTGATCAACCGACCAGCTATCGCCCGATCTCTCTCATATCGATGTTAGTGAAAGTAGCCGAGAGAATGGTCAACCAGAGACTCTATTAGCACTTGGAGAGCACTAAGAGTCTCAGTCCGATACAGCCGGGCTTCCGCAAGGAAAGCAGCCTGTAAACCAAGTGCTCCGTCTTCTCCAGTCCATAACAGATGGGCTCCAGAAAAAATCACATACTGTGGCTGTTTATTTTGACCTCAAACAAGCCTATGACCGAGTTTAGAGGTCCAGCCTATTGTTGAAATTGCAAAAGTTGGGAGTAACCGCGAACATGTACAGGTGGATCTCCGGTTTCCTCACAAACCGGACAATGAACACAAAATTCGGCGGTAAGACCTCCAGGAAGTGGACTCTTGAGGAAGGGCTCCCGCAAGGGTCAGCTCTCAGTTGCACCCTCTTCCTTGCATACATTAATGACCTGCCACTAGTGCTAACAACTAGTTCTGCCATGTATGTGGATGATTTGGTAATCTGGAGCACCGGTAAGGATGTCCAACGCCTGCAAACGCTATTACAGCAGGACCTTTCTTCTATCAAAAGGTACATGCGGCGGTGGCACCAGGAAATCAACACCGAGAAGACGGTCTATTCACTATTCACAAACGGGCGGACCATTCTCAAACAGCAGATCGAGCTCAAGGTGGGCGATGTAGCGCTCAAATGGGACAAGCAACCGGTTTAGCTGGGAGTCAAATTGGATCAAAAGGTGCAAATGCATAATTTTGTTCAGGACCTATGCTCCCAGGCATTTGCCAAGCTCAATTTGGTGAAAAAACTGGCTTGCACAAGTTGGGGCGCGTGCGCAAGTACGCTTACAGCTCTTTCTAAGCAGTGTAAGGTCGGTGATGGATTACAGCATGTCGGTCCAATCCTTTCGAAACAAGACCGCACTGGAAAAACTGGGCCGAATCCAGAATCAGGATCTGAGATTCATCCGTGGCGCTTACAGGACTACTCCCACAGCTGCTGTAGAGGTCTTCGCCAATGTAGAACCGTTACAAATTAGGAGGGAAAGGTCAATATTAAGTACCGTAGAGAGGTATCGGTCGCTCGACGAAAACGAACCAGCCTTCAAAATGCAGAATAACTGGGTGGGTTGCAGGAGACTAAAGAGGTCCTCTTTCATGCCCCAGGTCGTGGAGCTGGAAAGGACAGTCACACTGCTCCCAAATAGAGAACGTCTGACCCAAATCCCAGTTAATCCACCATATGCGGAATCCTCACGTCCCTTCATACATCTGGCCTTGACTGAAGCAGCAGTGACGAAACGCAGCCCTGAACATGTTCAGAAAGCGGCTGCCCTTGAGACCATGAATGTTTTCGCACACATACCAGTGAAAGTGTTGACGGACGGCTCTGCCGATCTTAAGAAAAGAACTGCTGGGTACGGTGCGCTCACACTGTACCTAGTGGGAGGACCACCCATAGAAGAACTCTGGGGGCCTTGTGGGACTGCAGCATCAACTTTTTATGCGGCTATACACAGGGCCTTGGAGAGAGTCCATGACACATTGAAGGGGACGGAACATGCGGGGCTTTATGTAGTTGTTTACTCAGACTCAAGATCTGCTCTCGAGATCTTGGGGAAGAGACAACGTACCGCACACTTGGTCGACGTCATCACCAACGACGTATGCAAACTTGGTGAACTAGGGGGCAAGGTTACAATAGAGTGGTTACCAGGGCACGTCGACATCAGTGGCAACGAAAGAGCAGACACTCTGGTGAAAACCGGGGCTGCCCAGCCTCAGCCAGAAGTACCAATGACTTTCTTGGGAATTAAAAACTGGCTGGTGGACCACTTCAGGCAGAAGTGGTACAGGCAACGGGCTGACAACACGACCGCCAGAGGCGTCTATTCAAACCTGCCCACTCCTAGCAAACAAGACCTATGGTGGGGGTTAGGACGCAAAAAGCAGAGTTTAGAGACGCAGATGCGCACCGAGCACTGCCCCTTGCGCACATATTTCTGGCGGCTGAATAACAACAAGGATACTACCTGCCGGCATTGCAGCCTGGCCCCGGAGACCCTAGAGCACCTGTTGACCGAATGTCCCTCACTAGATCTCCCGGGGGAAGCCAGGTGGTTCGAGGACCCTTTATGAGGAAAATGTTGTATGGCTCAGCTCAACAGATGGAGTTGATAGCCAATTTACTAGCCGGGGTCATAAGAGAGTAATCTCAGACCCTCACCAGAATATGTGTGTTAGTTAGTTACTTGGGCAACACTCTCTGCAGATCTGTGGTCAAGGATGAATAAATGAATGCCAGACTCGCAAAAGCTAGTGCCCTATTTTGCAGGCTACACAGCCCTTTTTGGGGGAAAGGAGATGTATCAGACGAGAATCAAATATCAAGGTCTATAGCGCAGAAGTTCTCTTAACATTGCTCTACGTTGTAAAGGTGGACAATCAACCAGCGTTACGCCAAGAAGATGCTCCATTTTCACACAACCTGCTTAAGGAAACTCCTAGGCATCTTGTAGCAAGACAAAGTTTCTAAATCATAGATCCTCGCTAGAGCGAACCTACCAAGTATCTTCACCCCCCCCCCGTGATGCAGTCTAAACTCCGTTGGATGGAACACTTAGCCGTATGGAACACCACCGGCCCCCAAACAGATTTTCTTTGGAGAACTCACGATAGGCAAGCGCTCCCAAGGAGGTAAAAAAAAAGCGTTACCAAGACTCACTAAAAGCAGCACTAAAGGACTTCAGCATCAACCCTACTCAATGGGTGCAGAAAGCCCAGGACAGAGCCAGTTTTGAGAGCATCTGTCAAGAAAGGAGCTAACTTTCAGACAGTCAGTAGGATTAACCCAGCTGCGACACGCAGGCTAACCCGAAAGAGCAATAGTCGATCCCCGACCGCATCACCTATCCCCTGCCTGCGGTGACCAAGGATCAGTCTTGCAAGCCACCACAACCCACCCCAACCCCTAACGGGATGACTCGAAGGTCCTAGTCGATTTTGACGGACGAACCACAATGCTATGTATTTCCATGTCGATAATTGTTTTTTATGTTTATTTTAATGCTTTTGAAAATCTTTATAAATTGATTGGATTCATTGAGCATTATTTCAACAAATATTTTCAATGTCAACATGAGGACTTCAATTTTGAATTTTTTAGGCATTTATTCTTACATTTGCCTGTTCCAGTTTTTGTGAGTACTGATCTGCTTTAGCTTTAACGGAAGCCATGTCTTTCTCCAGGACAGTAGTGCGTGAGGTCAACTGCTGTATGCTTGTATTTCCTTTAACAAAAATTAATAGAAATGTATAATAGGACTGGACAAAAAAAAACAGACAGAATATTCTGTCTGTTTTTTTCGCCCATTCCTATTTGATCTCCCTCTTTTTTTAGGTAGAATATCTCTATATATATATTATGTAAATTAATTTATACTTATTTGTCTTTTTTTGTCTTTTTTTTTTTTTTTTACTGATGAAGGCATATTCCGAAACTTATATTTTTCTATTCTGTAAAATTATCATTAAAGCTTACTTGATATTATTATATTGACACAAATTGTTTGTGTATAATTAATCTAATTTAAATCTTTTTCGAAGTCCAACACTTTTTAAAATTAGTTAATAACAGATATCACGTAATGGGATATACAGAAATAAGTATGTTTACTTTACTATATACAACGTTATGTTATAGATGTGTAAAAAATAAATAATGTAAATTGATCACATGTTCTACTTACGCAATTGCTCCTGATTAAGTTTTAGCTCTGAAACTAGACAGATTAAGTCCTGTATCTAAAAAACAAATTTATATAATCAGGTATTCTGGTAAAAAAATTGAAGCTAAAATTTAGATCCTCTTACTTGTTAATTCGCACACAAATATTGTCAAATGAATTATGCTACTTAGCCATATTTTATTCTTTTCCTATGGTCAGTTTTAAAATGATGCTCACCTGAATATACCTTTATTGTTTTCTTTTCAATTTGTTATGGTATTTCGATGAAGGTTCCATTGTACTATTTTCAAGCTCATTATTTTTCGAGTCAAAGTTTTGTCATATTTCCCGTTTTCAAAATGGGGTTTATTCTTCTTTTGTTATCAGGTTTTGGCTTTAAATTATTTGAAAAAATAAACCTTTTGGAAATTGCCTAACAACGTATACAAAAAACAGGCCCAGAGTAATCGGGTGCTTTTAAGGAAGAGACAAGTTAAATTATGCTGGTAGTGAGACATTGGCAAAAATGATTTGGTCAATTTATCAATCGCTTTAAAAAAATATATTTATTTTTTCCAATGTTATTAAAACTTAAAAACTGTATGTCCCTTTGCTGATTGATGGTTACGTATTAAAGGGCCAAATTGTCCTGCCGTAAGATGATAAAATGAAGCTAACTAGCGCCTTATACCCAGTTCACATGATACTTGGCTCCTGTACCGAATGTGTCGCTAAAGCAATGTCTTGTTGCGTATCATATCAGTGATGAGAGTTCACGAGCTCCTAACTGGAAGCAGTGAAATGTCTCGCACATTTTATAATTTTTGAAATCTTTTATTCAATTTTATATTGCTTAAAAAGTTTGATATTTGTGGATCTGAAGTTTTCTTGAACTGTTTAGAAAATGAAAATTTTCACTCAAAACATACACAATCTTTTTGAATTTTTGTAATTTCTTAACAGGAATATGTGGAACAATTCTTTCGTGTCTATGTGAGCCAGAATGATAAATAATTTGATCGTGGGCCCTTAATATATAGATGAAGAAAACATAAACTATCAGAAAGTACGTACATTTCATTACACATCAAGCCCATTTATGATGAAGCTTGTTTTTACAACAGTCTAACTACAAACATAGACATGCTTCAATAAACTCATGTACTTCGCCTAGGGCTGTTGAAGGGTTGGGTATGGAGTGGGGAATTATGCAAGAACTAATCCTAATGTAATCTGAACAAAGTCAAAATAAATTTGTTTAAGTAGAATACAATGGTGTGGGGGGGGGGAGGACATTCTTCGCATCAAATTTTTAAAGAACTAGTAAAACAAATCATGTTCTACTTGTTCATTTAAACGGCTTCAATTATTACTCAGGTTATTAAAAGGTTCATAATACACAGCGTATCCTGTTATCTATGCATAATACATTGTAAAGTGAGTAATGAATGTTTTGTTCAGAGTTTCACACTTTAACCGTAAATGGGAATAATTTGGAAAAGACAAACCAAATCGGTTGAAATTATAAATCATTTATCCTTTTTTTATGATATTAGACCATTTTGAAATCATGT